>JAJIYU010007858.1:0-18666 GCA_030144865.1 Tinospora cordifolia | reverse complement strand
CTCTACTAACATTTCAGGTTCCTCAGCGGCTGATAGAGGGAAAGGCGTGGTGATAGCCTAGTCCCCGTGTGGTCCTGTATTCCCTTTTGTTTCTATCGATAGGTCGGTCATTTTTTTTGTAAGTCCAAACTTCTAAATGTCGAACTATGTACGCTTGTACTTTTGGAACATGATAACATATAATATATCGTTTACTTTCGCACTTTAATTAAATGGACGTTTATATTACTCTGATGTGGCATGGATGTCGAGGTTGGAAAGGCTTAACGGCGACTGGGAGGATTCAGCTGGATGAGTCAGTTCATTGAGCCGCCGTGCTGGTCGAGTCGCCCTTCGGCCTAGGGAAGGGGTCACGACACAAAATATCTAGATTCACCTTTTGTAGGTATGGGAGCAGGACCCCAGATATCAGAATGGATGGGATCAAAAGGGGCTGATGAAATAGATTTAATTTTATTGAAGGGTAAGGCGCTTTGTTTGCTCAGTTGACAATGAATGCAATTAAATTTTTCAAAATTGACCTTACCTAGACAACCAGTAAAAGCTAAAGTTTGAATTCAAGACAAAGATGCATGGCCAAGGCGTGAATGCCATAAACCACAGGTAGTAACTGACGCAACAATAGAAGGAGCAGAAGAAGGTACATGTAGAGAAGTAAGTTCAAAAAGACGACCAACTTTACGCCCGGTCCCAATCAGCCGCCCCGTCTTCTTATCCTGCACGTCACATCCTTTATTAGAAAAAGTTACAATGCAACCATTTTCGACAAGTTGACCAACCAAAAGGAGATTAAGGGACAATTTTGGAACAACAAGTGTGTTAGGAAATGAGAGATTAGGTGTGGAGATATTACCAATATGACTGACAGTCATACTTGAGCCATCAGCAGTGTAGATAAAAGAAATGGGTGGAGTGTTGTTACTAAGTGATACTAATGAACTATCGGAGGTCATGTGATTGCAATAAGCAGAGTCAATAAACCAAGGTGATGGATTACCTGATTTAACAGAAAGAACAGTGGGTGTTTTGGATAGAACCTATTGCACGAGTGCCTCAAGATCGGCTGTAGTAAGAAACAAGGTGGGTGCTTCAGATGTGTTTGGTGCAGCAGAGACAGTAGATGCAGTGATGCAACTTGAATTATTTTTATTCAGATCATTTTTTTGATCGCCGACAGTTAGAATCACGGTGTCCAAAAAAGCCACACTTGTAACATTGCCCAGTGAATTTGTGCTTACCTTTCCCTGGTACTTTTGAAACAGTAGCAGAGATCTGTTGTTCAGGAACTAGGGAAGTAGTAGAGGTTACCAAGACCTGGTCAAAGGTTATGCTACGTTTGGCAGCATGACGTGTTTCTTCAGAGATTAATTCAGTAAGTGCAGTCTTAAGTGTCGGAAGAGGAGTCCGATAAAGAAGAGAGGCACGTGCATGTTCAAAATCATCTCGTATACCCATCATGAATTGAATGAAATGACGACGATCCCGATATGACTGAAAGGCTTTAGCAGAAGCGGGATGCGTGATATCTGGATCAGCTTGAGATAATTGATCCCATAAAGCACTCATTTGAGAGTGATAATCTAAGATTAACTGACCTGGTGATTGTCGTAAGTGTTGTAAGCAAGATTCCAACTGATATTGAAGAGCTAAATCGCTCGAGCAATTATATCGGTTGGCCAAAAAATTTCATGCAAGTTAAGTATTACAAAATTTTGGCAAAAGAATCTGAATAGATGGTACGGAGGTATTGATTAACCAGGATAGAATCTTACAGTGAGTACTTGTCCAAACTTCGTGCCGTTCTTCAAACTCAACGTCAGTTTCAGTAGAACTTTGTACAGATTCTGTCTTTTCTCCTATGATAAAACGCCACATTCGACAACCTGTGAGAAAAATGGACATTTGTTGTGCCCAGATTTTGTAATTTGTTCCATCTAAAATAATATCAATAGGACGAATAATATCGTTGCATGAATCCATTATATATATATATAAGAAAACGCAAGCTCAATAATAAAAAAACTTCGAGTGAGCATGTTTTTTGAAAAACGGTTACTGCTCCAGTGACTGTCGTTTTCCATATGCACGGGGTTGAGTAATCGCCCACAGCAATCGAACAGAGGGCAAATATTACTCATAATATCGAATATTGAATTATTATGCTCACGGTATGAGCAACAGGGGCAGATCAGTCTGAGCAACCGGGGCGATCTGCAAACCGTGGGTGGGGGGCGGATAGTCTGCAGCAGCAGGGCGATCGGCAATAGGGGGTTGCAGCAGCAGCAGGGTGATCGGGAGGAGGGGGTAGCAGCAGCAGGGAGGTCAGCAGCAGCAGGGAGGATCAGCAGCTGGCAAGGCAATCGGCAAGGGAGGATTTGCAGCAGTCAAAATGGTAGAAAAAAAAAAAAACAATGGCAATCTGTAACAGCAAGGAGCGATTACAGCAATCGAATGGTTCGCAATAGGGGCAGTGATCTTGGCAGAGATCAGCCGCAGAATTCACGATAGCCAATCAACAAGAGATCACGGCGGCCAACAGCAAAGGAAGGAAGCCGCTGTGGTGATCTTGAACAACACTGTTGGGTAGCAACAGTATTCAGCAACAATCACTTGCTACGGACTAAACCAGAAGCTGATAGCTCTCATACAATGAAGAATATTGAATTATTTTAATTCAGAATGATAAATTACATATTACATAAGACTATTTATAGTTGAATAATAGAATAAAAAGAGAAAAACAAAAAGATACAAAAAAATCTTATAGATATTGTATAATATCTATAATAAAATATAATAATATCTTATATAATAATATCTTACATATCTTATAATATCTATAACAATTACTAAAATATAAATTCATAATTAGTATAAAAGATAAAAATTTATTAAAAAATAAGAGAGTACTTACACATTGTCTTTTTTACAAGATCATATTAAGAACATAGAACTTATATCAATAAGATCTACAAAAGATAATAAAGTTGAAGGTTTTCTAACACATTAGCTACTATCTATAATAAAATTAATGGTTTTCCTCAGTTGTTCACTTCTTTTCAAGCTAAGTTTATCTACATTTAGAGTAAACAGTTGAATCATTTTTTTTAGTCTTTGTCTCCATTGTATTCCCAGTCACCCATTTCAACATCTTGCAAATTTAAAATCTCATATGAAAACATAATTTAGAATAGCCAAAAAAGCCAAAAAAAAAAAAAGCAAGCATGACAAAGTTATTTTGCATTAAGAAAAAAACCACAAGCTCACATCTCAACTACTTTTAACTTTCTTTTAAAATTTAATATGTTTATGTATTATGTCCAATTAACCAACGTTAAGTTTAAAAAAATAATTATTGTTTTTTATAATTAATAATTAACAATATAGTTATTTAATTTTAAAACATTTTGTAGTTATTTGAAAGTCTCTCCACCAATAATTTAATCTTCCTCTTTTGCTTCTTTTTGTCTTTTTCTTTTTCTTCTTCATCTTCCTCTTGTTCTTCTTTGCTTTCTTATTTTTCTTTGCCTTCTTGTATTTTTTTATAACTTTTTATTCTTTTAGATTCTTGCCTTCTGTGTTCTATTCGTAAGTTTTTTGGACGACGACATGGGAGGTTTTGGCTTATCTTGTTCTTGTGCTATTCAAATTATGAGAATGGATTAAAGAGAGCAAGAAAGTTAGAGAGAGAGGAAATATATGAAGACCAAAGAGAAAATGTAAAAAAGTCATATTTGGTTTTTAAAATGCAAGACGCAATCAATCATTGACAACTAAAAAATAAGAAAAAAAAAAGAATAAAGACAAACCTCCTTATGATTTACATCTCAAAAACTTTTTTGATCACTTTCTTTCTTCTAACTAATGAGTATTGCCATGAATGAGGGTAGAGGGAAAAATAAAATAGTGAATGAGACAAAATTTTTTCTCTCAAAAGCGATTTTATATAATTTTTTATTGCATAGTTTGTGCCATATATTAAACTAAAGAGGTCAAATTAACTACTGCAAAATCTTAATTTTATAGCTAAATATATGTTTTAGCTATGAAATGAGGTTTATAGCTAAATATATGTTTTATCTATGAAATGAGTTTTATAGCTGAATATATATTTTAGCTATGAAATGAGTTTTATAGCTAAAAAGTGATTGCTATGAATTTATATTTTCATTGCTAAATATTAATTTTAGCTACGAAATTTAATTTTAATGGCTAAATGCATATTTAGCTATGAAATATATTTTGTAGCTAAAACTAAATTGCTATGAATTTAATTTTTTGTAGGTAAATGTATATTTTACCTTCAAAATTAGATTATCTAAAGGTGTGGAATCATTAGCTTCAAAATTTAATTTCATAGCCAAACATATATTTTAGCGATGAAATAACTTTCATAGCTAAAATTTTTGTAGCTAAATGCTTCTTTTGGTGTAGTGATTTGATAAAAAAAAAAACAAGAAATATATTTAAAATATGTATAGTGGGACGATATTTTGAGAAGAAAAAATTGTAAGGAGCCAAATTTTTTTTAAACAAAACTGGAAGAAGTAAAGAAATGTACAACTCATACCGTATTTTATCCTTAAGTATATGATTATTATTATTATTATTATTTTTTGTAATCAAACCTAAATTATTTTCAACTCCTCGATGTAAAAATTAGTGGGCTGATTGAAAAGAAAAAAAAGGATGATTATTATTTTTATTATTTTATCTAAAAAATGCTATAGAATTTTTTGAGAAAATTATAAAAACAGAAATTAAAAAAATGCTATTTGGTTTAAATTTAAAGTGTTAAGCTCCTCATTGTATTTGTAGATTTCTTATAAGAATGTATTGTATTAATCATTTAACATAAAAAATCTAATGTGTTTGTTTATATTAATTTCAATCCTTTTTCACATTCTTTGCATTAATTAACGGTATGTTTATATATTTTTGGGGCTAACAATTTGTGTGTGTCACTATGTATATATTTTTGAAGCTTCAATCACTTTTTGTCCAATTGATACTAATTTAATAAGATTTGTAAATAATCACCCGTGCTTCAATAAAAATCAATAAATAAATAAATATGATTTGCCTGGTCCTCGTCCTAAAAAATGTGTGAACATGTGGATGGATGGGAGGCAGTTGACTCTAAGTCTACCATATCATATGCTGCTAATTAAATTTGTTGGTTCTTCCATTGGATCGGCTATTAATTTGGTCCATCCCTACTGTCCCTCTCAATCATAAAAATGTATTTCACTCATTTTAAATGATCATGTGTTGTGGGTCACCGTTGTTGTTGGCTTTATGCACTTATTTTCCAAGTAGTCATTGCCATGATAATTTATAATATATGCTGCATTATTATCTTTCAATTTCCAGTTTGTTTGGTAAGATATGTCTCCATCCATTTAATTGTTGGGTTTATATTAAGTAATCAGATGCTAATTTAACTATACTAAGTTGGTATTTCGGCTATTATATTTATATCTAATGGTATACAATGATATACAATCTTTAAAAAAATTAAAATGGTATAGGAAAGCTTTCGACTCGATTTCTTCATTGTTTCATGCAAATTTCCCAAATTCCCTCTATAATTCTTATCCCTTCTTCTTCTTCTTCTTCTTCTTCTTCTTCTTCTTCTTCTTCTTCTTCTTTTTCTTCCATTAACATTGCTCAACTCTCTGATTTCACCTGTAACGCATTAACTCATAACGCTCTATTCTCTCATCGGTGGCTTCTTCTCTGATCCTGAGTCTCGCGAGAGATGACGACCACTTGTCAAGGTTTGCAGACGATGAAACAACGATGGAGATGGTCGAAAACCATGTCCATGTTCTTGACTAATTTATACTTAAATCTTGAGGAAGTTAATGGGGGTGCTTCGTTGATTTGCTAAGGCAAGAAGATAAGTGTTTCTTTGATTTCACATTTAGTGAAACAGTAGCGGAGATGCTTTGTATTTTAGGTCTTTGTTCTCGCGCAGCAACAGCAGAGGCTTATTCTCACGCAGAGGGTTTGCAATGTTTGCTATTCACTCTCTAGTGGCTTCTTCGTTCCCAAGTCTTGCAAGAGACGATGGTAGCTAGGCAAGGCCGCAGATGGTGAAACAACAACGAATATGCTCAAAAACCATATCCATGTTCTTGACTGATTTAAATCTTGAAGAACTGAATAGGGGTGTTTCATTGATTTGGTAAGGCAAGAAGATGGGTGTTTCCTTGATTTCCTAGACGTGAAACAACAGCAGAGATGCTTTGTATTTTAGGTCTCTATTCTCACATAATAGTAACGGTGGCTTCTTCTCGTGCAAAGGGGCTGCAATGTTCACTATTCACTCTCTGGTGGCTTTTCCATTCTTGAGTTTCACAAGAGACGATGGCAACTCGATAGGTTTGCAGACGGTAAAACAACAACGAAGATGCTCGGAAACCATGTCCATGTTATTGACTGATTTACACTTGAATCCTAAAGAAGTTAATGGGGGTGTTTCGTTGATTTGGTAAGGCAAGAAGATGGGTGTTTCATTGATTTCGCAGACAGTGAAATAGCAATAGAGATGCTCTTTATTTTAGGTCTCTATTCTCGCGTAGTAGCAGTGGTGGCTTGTTCTCACATAGAGGGGCTGCAATGTTCATTGTTACGTTGTTGCGCCTCATCGCCTAGTTGTCGTCATTTGTGCCACGAATGGTTTGTTGTTCACCCTTGATTACTGTTGCTTCTTCTTCTTCTTCCGGTAGTTACGCTGCTTGCTCCTATAAGCCTTTCTGGTGTTTTGGGATTCGTCCCTCCTGATGGATTCTTTGTTGAATCACCAAGATCTTTATCTACGTGTTCTTCTTTGTCTTGATTGCCTCTTTTTGTTCTGCATTGAGTTTGAATCTCAAACCAATGTGCGGTGATTCTGGTACTAGTACAAGAATAGACGAATCTTCAGATAAATCATTTGGATCTTTGGTACAATCTTCGAATTTGCACTACAAATAGTAGCAAATCAAGGTCCCACTATGTCTACTCTGCAAACAGTAGTAGATCGAGGAACCCTAGGATGATATTGGAGAAAAAGACTGTATAACAATGTGTTTGTCCCAACTGTCCAACTGGGAGAGTGATCAAAGCGCATCCATTTCTTCTTCAATGGCTTCTTCTTCATTGCCGAGTTATTGGAAATTTCAAAGCCATGGAAAAGAAATCATTCGCTGTGAGAAATGAAGAAAAAAGGTAGAGAGACCTAATGTATTACCCCACCTCCCATACCTGGGCCCATGTCATCGGACGATATTTTTTTTCTTCAATATTCTTGGGCTGCTTGGAAGGCGGGTCTGTGCTACCTTAATCTTTTTCCTTTCTTTTTTATCTCAATTTCTCAAGACTTCCTGTGTACATTGACTTATGCACAATATAATTAATAAATTTTAATAATACTATACCATAAAATAAATCCCTTGTCAAAAAATTCAAAGGTAATAATTCGACCTTTATTACAATGAAATAAATTGATTTGGGCCAACATGCCCTACAATGGAATTAAATAAAATATAGAATTAAATTAAATATCTCCCAAGTGTCCTTGCAATTTCATTTCCTGAAATGTTGAAAAGAAGGGTGAGCTTATGCGCCCAGTGGATCATTCTAACATTTAAATCATTATTTCAAATTCAAACAAATTATTTATTTCTGTTGATGTTAAGACCGAAAGGACTTTGACCTTGATATTCCCCATTAGGCTTGGGATAACTACCCTCATCCGAAATCGTATCTCAAGGTGGATTCTTCACTTGACTGCCAACCCCTTCAATGAGACCCCTACTCAGGCTGGGAACGCCCATGGTGAACATCCATCATCATGCCAGTACGTGGTTATAGTCTTTATTAATATCTTTTTAGTGACAAACAATATAATAATCGGATTAAAACATCACATATGAGCATGGTATGGAACATTCATAGCATAGCTTAGACAGATCATGCATTATTCATGAATTTTAAATAATAACATATATATAGATACCCAAACAATCATCTTAAAAATGCAAGCACACATGCAAGATTTATTTAAATTAAATAATGAGGTAAAGTTAGGAATTACTTCTAGCTCAAGAACGCCTCCTTCTGAACTTCTGAACTTCTAAGTTTCTTTCATATCTTTTTCCTTGCTTGCATTAGATTTGTGTAGTACTCCGTTGCTATTACTATGCTTGTTGTTTAGAACAACTCAAGAAAGAAAAAAAATACTAGGTGCCAAGAAAGAGGCAGAGAGAGCAAGAGGGGTCTTATCAGCTCTTACTCTGAGATGAATGAAATGAGAGGATGGAAAGGGTTTATATAAAGTCTTCGAAGGTCAGTTTCATAATTTTTTGGCATTTTTGAAATGAAAACTTTCCATTTATTCACATTTGTGACAGCCAAAGGTTTTGGTTGAAATTAGGGTTTTTAGGGATTTTTTTGGTAATTTTTTATTTTTTTGGTATTTTTCAGCACAAAAGATTTTTTTTCACTCACTCACATCCGTGCGCACGATTTTGGCCGAATTTGCTGAAATCGCATGAATTTACGAATTTGCTGATTTTGGCAAATTTGTTAGTGTTTTATTTATTTATTTATTTATTTATTTTTTTTTATATATATATATATATATATATATATATATATATATATATATATATACACAATTTACATTCTCTTATATATGTTTATACGTATACACTTATTATATAATATTATATATATTTACATATTTAACACATACCTGTGTGTGTGTATATATATATTTCTTTATATTATTCATTTTTGTTTACCAAAATTTTTCAATTAATTTTATTTATTTTATACTTTAGAGTATACACAATCTACATCCAAAAATGTTATAAATTTCTCAAAGTCGAATTATTTTATTTAATTTCATTCCTCGAATTTCGTACAAATCTTCGAAGTATTACACCTAAACTTAATATTCAGTGTGTTTGATAACAATTGAAGTTTTATGTTATAACAGAAACTTTATAAAAGAGTGGAAGATATTAGTGTGAATAAGTTTTTTATTATGATATTTTCAATAATTTCCTCAAACTTCAAATCAAACATGGATTGGCCCTGTGGATATCGAAATTCATGCTAAATAGATGTCTAAAAGAAGTACCATGTGAAAGCTCAAATGTCATGTGGATACTTTAGATCGTGACACAAACATAAGCATAAATGTGTGCATAACATGATAACTGCACAAGATTATGCCACATGTAAGGTTAAGATGATGGCATGTGGACTTGAGCACACGTGTGCTTTCAATAAGGTGAACATAGTAGCTAGTGCTATGTCCTAAGTGAGCTATGTTAGAAAAAGTGTTTTAATAGGATATAAAAATTTAGTCCTACATTCGACAGATGGAGAAATGGCATTGGAAGTAAAAGGAAATTAAGATTAGAATAACTTAGATTGAAGAAGTAGAGAAAGTAAGCCCAAAAATGGGGCCATGGGTAATTTGTATATATATATATATCAAAGACAAGAGTTAAAAGCAGTGCATACAATGACAAATCAAGGTACATTAGATGCAGACATAACATAATTAAACAGTTACTCTCTATTGGAGTTATTTCCTCGCAACACATAAAATCAAAGGAAAATATTATTAATCTTTTAATGAAAGGTTTACAAGTTCACATCTAAAGGAATGGGTTTAAAGAAAATTCAATGAGTTGCACTAGGCATAAAGCTAACCTATTTGATTGGAGATCCATGGCATAAGTTCGATATGCAAACTAGTCAGAGTGAAACTCAGTAAATTAAATACACAATATAACTCATTTCACGATTAGTATGTAGTATATGATAGATAGGTTGTGCTAAGATCATTAATGACATTAATATGAAAAAATTAATGTCATCTATATGCTAGTAAATATAAGGTCACATTTATGAGAATGAGTATGGATAAGTTCTCTAAAGCTATCACGAACCCAAGACTTGTTCAGGACCAAAATGAATAGAAACATATAAACTAGGATACTAAAAGATATATTATATTTGAATCACATTATTTTGATTTACTCTTAAAAGGTAAACAGTTCAAGTTTAGACATATCCACTGCGTTACCAAGTAAATCAGATATGATGTCAATTGGGTAAGTTCAAATCTGTATGACATTTTTCCCGATATATGTACTCTATTTTAATGTTTATGGACTTAATTAAAAATTTTCTTTTCTTTTGATTATTTATTAACCATCTTCTTTATTTCTTATTCACATGTGGGGTATTGTTAAAGAAAGTGTTTTAATAGGATATAAAGAATTAGTCCCACATTGAAAAGATGAAGAAATTGTATTGGAAAAGAAACAAAAATAAATGAAAGATAAGGGCCTTGGTCTTTGATTCAAATAGAATATTTTTATTTTTTATTTTATTTCTTTGTTTTTCAAATTTAATAAATTGTCTAAATTTTGAATTTGAATTTAAATAGTCATTAACTGTTTCATAATAGTTAATTATTTGTTTTTTTGGCTATCTAAAAAGATATAATTTTTCAATGAAATGTGTTTTCAAATTTTATAAATTAAATTAATTTTACATAATCAAGTGCTTTTTCCTAAAAATTAAAAATTCATAAACAGATATTCCAATTTGCTAGAAAATTATCTTCAAAATGTTTTATATTGATTTTTGACAGTTGTATCCTGGAAGACATAAATCTATTGGTCTTCAAGAACATGTGAAGGGAAGTTCTTTGTTAGGACATTGCCAAAAGGAAGGTTCTATCAATTAGTTATGATTTAATTCTCTTTTGATTATTACTACATTTATTGTTATTATCATTATTTTTTGATTTAATCAGATGTAGGCACAGGTAGCACCAGAGCCGCAGATACAACCCCCACCTCAGGAGCAAATATCGGTACAGCAGCCGGTGCCCATGCCAGAGGTTCCAGTGTGTCAGAGGACATAAGAAGAAATTGAAGACAAAGAATAGAGGGTGATGCTGATTGAGTTACAGAAACTCTGCCCATCCCAATTTGATGCTACATGTGACAGCATGGTTGCAAATCATTGGCACCAAGAGCTTGATGAGCACCTAGATATGCTATGGGCTACAAGACCCTATAGAGTTACGCTGACCACGTATCAGTTTAAGAGACTAGCCAGGAGTTGTTGGCAGATGCTGAAGGTCGATTTGAACACCAACGTACGACATATGAACTAGGAAGAATTCAAAGAGATGTTCTGTGAGAAATTCTTTCCTAAAGCCACACAAGTATAGATGGAGTCTGAGTTCATCAGATTGACTTAGAGGGATATGAAAGCATCTGAATATGAGGTCAAGTTCACTGAATTGGCCAAGTTCACTCCTGAACTGGTCAAGGATGAAACGATGAAGGCTCACAGATTTGCAGAAAGTCTAAAGATTGACATTCGCAGGGTGGTGAACCCGATGGGTCTAAGAACTTATAGAGAAGATGTGGAAAAAGCACTACTTTCTAAACGAAAGATCAGCTTCGATCATAAGTTGAGAAACAAGGCCAAAAGGCTGAGCAATAGTAAAGAGTTCTAAGGGAACCAGAAGAAACAAAATAGAAACTAGCTTCAAAGGCAGCAGACCCAAGGCAAAATTGATACGTAGCTTGCTGGGAGAGAAGGAGCTTGTTACAACTATAGGCAAAAGTGAAATATGGCTAAGGACTATCACAATCAAGGACCATGGAGATAGATCATCCAAGGGCAGAATAATGGTCAAGGCAGGAACCACAGTGGTCGTGGACAACAACAGCCCCAATAGAGGCAGCCCTAACAACAACAACAACAACAACAACAGTAGTAGGGTAGACAAAATCAGGCCCGAGTGTTTGCCATTGAGGATGAATAGATGGAACTGGCTCTGATTGTCGAAGATACTTTTCTACTATTTAATGTTGTTGTTAAGATCTTATTTGATTCGGGTGCCACTAAATCTTTTGTGTCAGAAGAACTAGTTAAGAGATTACAACTAGTCACATCCACACCACTATAACCACTATATGTATCCACTCCCATAGAAACTACTGTGAATACCTAAAAAACTTGTACATGTGAGTTGAGATTTAGATATAAGCTGATAACTGCTGACCTTAGAGTGTTCCCAATCCACGATTATGATGTGATATTAGGCATGGATTGATTAAGCCAATACCGTGCTCAGATTGATTGCCCAAGACAGAGAGTCAAGTTGAGGCTACCATCTGGTGAACTAATGAAGGTCAAGGAAGATATGCAAAGATTGTCCCAAAGCCCTATAATTATCATGTTGTATTGCATAAAACAGAATGAGGACTTTACACAAGTCTTAGATCATGATATTAGGGAGACAAAAGATATTCAGGAGATACCCATAGTGCGAGAGTACCTAGATGTGTTTCCAGATGATTTACCTGAACTACCACCACACAGACAGGTAGAGTTCAAGATTGAGCTACAACCAGGCACAAACCCTATAGTCATTCCTCCTTACAAAATGGCACTAGTAGAGTTGATTGAACTCGAGACACAACTGAATGAACTCCAAGAGAAGGGATTCATTAGACCTAGTGAATCACCATGGGGAGCTCTTGTACTATTAGTAAAGAAGAAAGACTACTCAATGAGATTATGTGTTAACTATAGAAAAATCAACTAGGTAACCACAAAAGAATAAGTATCCTTTTACCAGAATAGATGACATGTTCGATCAATTGAAAAAAGTCACTCGTTTCTCCAAGATTAATTTGAGGTTAGGTTATCACCAGCTAAGGATCAGGGAGACAAACATTTATAAGACAACCTTTAGAACTCGATATGGGCATTTCGAGTTCATAGTCATGCTATTTTGTCTAACCAACACACCAGCTGCATTCATGGACCTAATGAATGGAGTCTTCTGATAGTATCTAGATCAGTTTGTCGTGGTATTCATATATGACATCTTAATCTACGCCAAATCAGAAGCTGAACATATAGAACATTTGAAAATTGTGTTGGGCACATTGAGGAAAAACACGTTGGACAGATGGAGAAATGACATTGGAAATAAAAGGAAATTAAGATTAGAATAACTTGGATTGAAGAAGTAGAGAAAGTAAGCCCAAAGATGGGGCCATGGGTAATTTGTGTGTACATATATATATGTATATATATGTAAATTTTTAATAAATCAAAGGCGAGAGTTAAAAGGAGTGTATACAATGGCAAATCAAGGCACATTAAATGCAGGCATAATAAAATTAAATAGTTACTCTCTAGTGGAGTTATTTCCTCACAACACATAAAATCAAAGGAAAATATTGCTGATCTTTTAATTAATGGTTTACAAGTTCACATCTAAAGGAATGGGTTTAAAGAAAATTCAATGGGTTGCACTAAGCATAAAGCTACCCTATTTGATTGGAAATCCATGGCATAAGTTCAATATGCAAACTAGTCACAGTGAAACGCAGTAAATTAAACACACAAAATAACTCATTCCACAACTAATGTGTAGTGCATGATAGATAGGTTGTGCTAAGAGCATTAATGACATTAATATGAGAAAATTAATGTCATTTATATGATAGTATACGTAAGGTCGCATTTATGAGAATGAGTATGGATAAGTTCTTTAAAGCTATCACAAACCCAAGACTTGCTCGGGACCAAAATGAACAAAAACGTATAAACTGGGATACTAAAATATATATTATATTTGAACCATATTATCTTGATTTACTTTCAAAAGGTAAACAGTTTAAGATCAGGCATATCCAGTGCATTACCAAGTGAATCCGATATGATGTCAATTGGGTAAGTTCAAATCTATACGACATTTTTCCTAATATATGTACGATATTTTAATGTTTATGGACTTAATTAAAAATTTTCTTTTCTTTTGATTATTTATTAACCATCTTCTTTATTTCCTATTCAAATGTGGGGTATTGTTAAAGAAAGTGTTTTAATAGGATATGAATGGCTTCCTCACACTTATCTATCCATATGAATGGCACGTCCTTCTGGGTAAGTTTCGTCATAGGTGCAACAATCCTTGAAAAATTCTACACAGATCTGCGATAATAACCTGCCAAACCCATAAAGCTACGGATCTTCGTCATTATGGTAGGTCTCGGCCAACTAATAATAGTCTCGACCTTCGCCGGATCAACAGAAATACCATCGGCTCTTACCACATGGCCTAAAAATCAGACCTCTGTCAACCAGAACTCGCACTTGCTATACTTAGCATATAGACGGTGATCTCGAAGAGTCTGCAGTGTGATCCTCAAATGCCTCAACGTGTTCCTCCCTAGTCTTCGAGTAAATGAGTATGTCATCAATATAGATAATAACAAAGGAGTCGAGATAGGGATGAAACACTCTCTGCATCAGGTCCATGAACATCGAAGGGGCATTTGTCATGCCAAATGGCATGACTAGGAACTCATAGTGCCCATAACGAGTTCGAAAGGTCGTCTTTGGTACATCTTCCTCCCTGACCCTCAGCTGATGGTACCTGGATCTTAGATCTATCTTTGAGAAAATAGTGGCACCTCTGAGCTGGTAAAACAAATCATCAACGCGGAGAAGAGGGTACTTATTCTTCACTATCACCTTGTTCAACTGCCGATAGTCGATACACAAACGGAGGCTCCCATCTTTTTTTTTCACAAACAATACTGGAGCATCCCAAGGTGACACACTAGGGGTAATAAAACCCTTACTCATCAATTCCTCTAGCTGGACCTTCAATTCCTATAATTCCTTTGGTGTCATTCGATAAGGAGGGATCGAAATGAGATGTGTCCCCGGAATAACCTCAATAATGAAATCGATTTCCCGCTTAGGAGGCAAGCCAGGTAAATCCTCAGGAAACACATCAGAAAAATCTCTGACAATAGGAATCTCATCAATACTTGTCCGTGAAGGTCCCTCATCTATGGTGGTTAGACCAGTTAGAGTATCAATCTCATACTGAGTTGCCATTCTACCTCAGGTTCTCGATCTATTAGAGGCACTACCCTGAAAGATAATAATAGGTCGCCCTAGTATCTGAAATACAACCCTCTTGGCAAAACAGTCGACGTGTGCATGGTATACGGCTAGCCAGTCCATTCCTAGTATAGCATCAAACTCTAGGAACTCTAACACCCAAAGGTCAACAACGGTCTCCAAGTCACCCAACCTCAACCCACAACCCTCACAAATCAGGTTAGGGTAAATGCGTTCCCTGGCTGCAGTACTCAACATGAGCCAAGTGGGTGACCTAAGAGGTTTAAATCCCAATCTGTCTACGGCGTGTCCAGAGATGAATGATATGGTAGACTTAGCATCAATCAACACATATAAAGTAGAATCTAAAATAGAAACAGTATCTTCTACCAAAGTTATGGTAGCCTCTGGATCAGGCTGTGTGATGGTTTGTGCTCTCCCTCTAGTAATAGTAGTGGTGGGTACACTAGAAGCTGTAACAAGCATAGGGCACTCGAATCGTCTATGGCCTGGTTGACCACACTGATAACATATAATCCAATGTCCCTATATAGCCTGATATGTCTGGGTCAGCCCATAACCTCTATGTCCTGAATCTCGGCCCCTTCCTCGACCTACACCTCGGGCCCCATACTGAGTCAGGGGTTGTCCCACAAGTTGATATGACTGAACTGGGGTGGCAGCAATCGAGACTATGGAAGATGGCTGACTTTGCTCCCCTTTGGACTATCCTCCCAAGTACTTCTTCTTCCTCGGGTATCTAACTGCTCGAGCTCCACTACAATAACCTCCTAGAGTTAATGACTGGGGCTATAACTGCTGCTGCGATTGTACTGTGGCACCCTGTATTATCTGGACCATCGGGTGTTCATCTCTCCCATCAGTCTCGAACTGTAGCACCTGCCTCTGAATGGTCTCAAGAGTAGCCTCAATAGTTGTCGATGTCACCTGCCTAATATTGTCTCTCAGCCCTCGATGAAAGAATCTTGCTCTCCCCCTTGGATTATCCATTAACTCGGGTGCATACGCCTCCAGTTGGAGAAATCTATGGGTATACTCCCTTACCGACATGTCCTCCTGTCGTAGGGTCAGAAACTCCACCTTATGTTCCCTTGATGTCTTAGGAACATAAGCGGTCAAGAATAATCCCCGAAAACGGGCCCATGTAGTAATCTAACCCTCTATAGTCCGGGTGGCCTTCCACCAGATCGCAACCTCATCCTCAAGCATATGTGTAGCAAAGAGTACCTGGTTCTCCTCCGACAACTTCAATGTCTCAGTGTTCTTCTCAATAATGCGAAGCCAGTTCTCTGCTACGTCTAAACTCAGGACCCCATAAAACTCCTTGGGTCTCAAATCTAGAAACCTCTTCAGAAGGCGATCATGAGTAGCCTCATCTTCCTGTCTCACTAGGGCTACCTCTGCGCGGTTTGCAGCTCTCTCGAGTACAACTGGTACAGGGGGTGCTACTGGCTCAACCCTCTGTCTCTCAGCCTCAATCCTATCCAGTCTCTCTCTCAAAAGGTTGTCTGAGCCTGAATAGCCTTAGTAGACGCCCTGATCATATTCTCGTGCCTCTAGATGGGATCCTGCTCAGGCTGAACCAGAGGTGGTGGTGGTGGCACCGGCTCCGGGATCCTATGCGGTCTCCCACGTTGAGGAGGCATCGTGGTCTGCATAAAACATTCAATTTTCATTATTTCCCCAAATTAAGCAGACCAACACTTTTAGTGATTATAACAAAAGATAACTACATGATAAGGTAGCTATCTCCAAGTAATACGTTAATCCTAGGTTCAAATTCTAAATCTTAAAACTCACTAACTCCCAATGACAGTCAAATTCTCCTCATGATATGGCCACTCTCACTTGGTTCCTCTTTCTGTCAATTAGAAGCTAGAAAGTTTTCATCCATAATTCCGCTGTGCTACTATAAGTCATTCCTAGGGTTTTCCTAACTTTCGCGATTACTCCGAGGTTCCCTAGGTTAATACCAATTTTCATTCTTTAATTGAAAAACTTTGGGCTTTGATACTAACATTGTCAGGACCCCTTCCCTAGGGAGAAGGACAAATCGACCGGCACAGTATTATGACAAACTCATTCCCAAACTGAGTTTGCCCAAAACACTGGTAAGCCTCTTCACAACACTATATATAACACTATCAGAGTAATCATAATAAATGTGGAAGCAACTAGAACAAATAAATGTAGTAGAATTTTTTTTTATACGAAAGTTAATTATATATACACTTTCCTAAATGTAGCAGTAGCAGAATGTTTTTGTGAGTCAAAATATCTACAATATTTTTCTCACTCCCTATACGTTATACTAACTCTCAAAACAGTAAACCACGCGAGGAAACCTACCAAAATAAACAAGGTGCGCTTCACACAATGACCACCTTCTTCCTCTTATTCGCAAAAGAAGAACCTGAAATGTTAGAGTAGTGAGCCAATTTTGTCCACAGCTGCTCAGTGAGTAATGTAACCTAATCTATAACTTAGAACAAGTATTCTAGAAAAGCAATGTCATGTATAAATTCACAATAATAATAATGCGAATGAATGCAACAGTTAATAAATGCTAAGTCCACAATACAGTTGTGCACCTTCCATTTTGAAAACATTTTTTTAATGTTGAAAACATATAAATCCACTCTAGCAAGAGAAACCCGACAATTAGGCGTATAGGTGACGACCCCAATCTGGGCCCATAGAACCCCCCTCGGGGCACTCTGTGTTAGGTGGTCACTAAATAATCTAGGGGAGCCTCAATTGATAGACCTAGCCCGACCGCCCCCCCAGATGCGACAGCCACTCATTCTCAATGTTCTACCACATTCAATAGCCTAACCCACACTTGGACCTCGATATTTGGTGCACATTTTCATTTAAATCACATTTAAAGATTGAAATATGCATTTCAATATGTAAGAACATTTCATTTATGATAGAATAACAAGTTAAGTGATAAATTAGAAAACACTACTCACAAGGAAGCTCAGCTTCCGGTGCTCCTCTAGTGACCGATCGCGTCCCGCTAATGTTTGATCCTGCGTGATCAACTTAGTTTCTTAATATCTACATAAAACTTGGCTCAAATTCTAACTTTATGGTCTTTGGCCAATCAAAGGATTGATTTGGTCAACTATAGTCAACTTTATCTAAACCTAACCCTCACCGACCTGTCAAATCGACAAGGTCAATTAAGCCTTTAATATTAACTCAAAATACTACAAATATGTATTGTCGACATGTGTTCCACCTTTGGTACATAACAACCAGCCACTTTTATAAATTTGGCAGTTCAATACATAAATATTATTTTCAATGTTATTTATTTTCCTAATAAGTATTTCATAATGTTATACAATATTATATAACATTTTTTTTCTATCATTTATCATTATTTTTACTGTATATACATTTTTTTCTATCTTTATTAATTAATCTTCAAATCGTATAAACATGAATTTAATATGTCCATTGACCTCCAAAAATCATAATTTCAGTGTTATTAAGTTCAGAGTTTCATTCTGGACATTTTAGTACCC
Organism: Tinospora cordifolia; assembly: GCA_030144865.1. Lineage (NCBI taxonomy): Eukaryota > Viridiplantae > Streptophyta > Magnoliopsida > Ranunculales > Menispermaceae > Tinospora > Tinospora cordifolia. Next base: position 148 of record JAJIYU010007858.1, on the reverse strand, counting down.
ACCGACTAAAATTTCAGTATTAATGGGTATACCCCCTATGTGTCAACTTTCAATTATCATATAATTTTTTAGGATCAACGAGGGTACAAATAATATACATATATGTATTCTACTCGTAAATCTGAACACAATGATATATATATATATA
>JAJIYU010007857.1:0-18659 GCA_030144865.1 Tinospora cordifolia | reverse complement strand
ATTTTGTTTCCAAATTTCACTTTTTAAGTTGTATCCATTCCAAAAGTTAGAAACTAGAGACAAGAACCAAACACACCCTAAAGATTTCTTTTTTTTTTTTTTTTTTTTTTTTTTTTTTTTTTTTTTTCTTTGGTTTTTTTTTTTTTTTTTTTTTTTTTTTTTTTTTGCTTGACTTTTCAAAGACAAATTAAAATAACAAACCTTTTTTTTCTTCAATTTTCTTTTGTGATTGATTACTTCTTATTTTTTATATAGTTTTTCAGAGATAATTTTGAAATCATAGCTGGAATTCTTCTTCTTCTTGGGTCTTTTTCTTCTTTTTGTCTTTCTCCTACGAAATGTAATTACTATTATTTTTTTATTTTTCGTTTTTTGCCATTAGGTTAATCCGATGGATTATTCTTAGCAATAATGTATCTGAAATCTTCAAGGATTCTTTTCCACCTACATTTCCAAGTGCCTTACGGCTGGCTAAAAAAGCCAAAAATAAAGTAGATCTTTAATAGATGCTTGTATCCTCCCATGAGTTAACCTACTACGGGAATATATAGCTTTTGGATTAAAAAAAGAAGAAAAAAGGGGAAAAAAAAAAGAAGGAAAAATGGTGGACGCCATATATATATATACATATATATATATATCACACTAAGCTATAAACACCAATTCAAAGAGAAGAAGAGAGAAAGAATGGGAGCCAACACCTCACAGTTGCAGGCACCTGATCATCAGACTACCGTCAAGGAGATTGAAATCTTAGACGATGATGCCACAGATAAGTTGACCGTTACAGTACCCTTGAATTTGGATAAGAAATCAGGGAAACCGATCAAGCTCCCACACAACTATGAGAACATCATAAAAGAAGCAGACTCACCCATAGACCAGTCTTTATCACCAGAAAAGCTATTGGATCTTCTACACAATGGAGTTTTCCTAGACCAGAAAAGGAAGGCAAGTACGTTAATTATCTTAAAATGAAAAAGAAAAAAAAAAAGCGTCTAATATTGGTGTACTCTCTCCTATATATGCAGAAGTATTGGGTTGAGAAGACCGCGGCCCTCAATTGCTTCATGTTGTACTCAAGGAATCTGTCAATTACTTGGGGAGAAGACCAGCGTTACTGGCGTTGGTATGAGGAAGTTGATATAGCAACACGGTAATTACGAGATTTCAAATGCATTTTAGCCTAGACCACACACATCATGCCCACACACAAGCATAAACACGCACCATATCTATATGTATGTGTGCATGCGTATATATGTGTATCTGGGTTGGGAACTTATTCTATTTGAAAATTGATCTATTTATATCTTACAAGATAGATTTAGGTTTCTATAGGGCCATATTTATTTATATATTTGTAGGCTATAATAAACATGTATAACTGAATTCTCTTCATGTGCATTTTACAGTGAGGAGGTTGTTGAAGTAGCTGAACTTGTTAATGTTTGTTGGCTGGAGGTGCAAGGGAAATTTGAGATGTCAAATCTTTCAACGGAAACTATGTATGAAGTGGTTTTCGTGATCAAGCTGAAAGATTTGGCATATGGGTGGAATGTCCCAGTGAATCTAAAACTAGTTCTTCCCAAACATGATAATAATGGAAAAATGATAACAATTGAACACAAAGAGGATTTATCAAGGAAGCCTAGAGCAGAGTGGATAGAGCTCCATGTAGGCAAGTTCATGACACCGTCCCCTCCCCAAAACAAGGGGGAGTTAAATTTCTCTTTGTTTGAGTACCACGGTGGAGCATGGAAAAAAGGGCTCATTATAAAAGGTGTTGTTATTCGTCCCCAGACTAGCTAAAAATTTACATGTGTGTGTGTAGTAATTAATGTTATTTTGATTTCAAGTAATGTACACGCACTAGTATATTTATGTTCCTCAATCACTATAACAAACTTAGTATTTAGCAACGAAAATATTCATTGCTAAACACTAATTTTCTGTTGCTAAAACTTTTTAGCAATAAAAAAATTTGTTGCTATATTTGTTGCTAATAGTGCGTGACAGTGATAAATTAGTAACAAATAATTAATTCGTTGCTAATAGTTTATTTAGTAACAAAATATTTTTGTTGCTAAATAGTATCTACAGCCCCAATTTATTTCGCACCAATATCCCCTCGACACTTGGCCCTGTCCCTGATATATGTTCAAATTTGTGTTATATTAAACTCAATTTCAATTCCTTTGTAAAATATAACTTAATTCCAGTCCTACTATCTCTTATTAGTCTTAGTCAACCCAAATTTGACTTGGTCAAACATGGTCAATTAGTCAAACACGGTCAAAATTGGTCAATTTCGATCAAGTTGGGTCAAAATGGACCTATGTGGTCAAAATCTCCCAATTTTTTCATATTTAGTCAATTTCCTACTTTAGGTTCTATCTACGCAACGAATTTGTCAATTTTCTTGCGAGCAATCCCTATATTTTATTTGTGCAAAACTTTTCAAACATGATCTATACCCCTTAAATATTTTTCAGAATTTTAGCTTCTAATGTTTGGACTTCATTTGATATGTTTTCTGATAGGGATATCGGGTACTCTAATTTCAGACTTTTCATTCCATTTGTGCACCCGAATTTTTTATTTTCCTACGATCAATCCGTTTGTCGAATTTGCACAAAATTTTTCAAATATGACCTATACTCCAAAAATATTCACCTGAATTTTAGTTTGGGATTTTTTGACTCTATTTGACATACTTTTCAATTGGGATATTAGGAAACTAAATTTTGGCTCTTTTTGTTCTATTTGCGTAGCAAATTTATCGATTTTTCTACGATCAATCCGTGTGTTGAATTGGAGCATACTTTCCAGATTTTATCTAAAGCTCTCAAAAACTTTCCAGAATTTCATTTTGTGATTTTTGGTACTCATTTGTCATAGTTTTTAATGGGGATATGAGGATATTTTATTTTGTGGACTACATGTGATAGGTAGTCGATGGTGCCTTCTATTGTCCCACTTTGACCTATCGATTTGAGACGAAACTTTTTCTTACCATTACTAGTTGTCTTAGAAACGCATCCACCAAATTTTAGGTCCATTGGACATGGTTTAGTATTTTTAAGAATTCATACCAGTAAGCATAAAATATGATGTCCTTAACAGATTTTTAGAAAAAATTTTAAGTCCCAAATTTCCTTATGCAACTAGGCATCTTTGCATGCATATTAAATCATCAATACAAAGCCTTAAAGTTTGAGATTTATGTCTTCTTTCATCCTCAAATGTGAGATCTAATCCTGCCAAATCTTGGCCCCAATAGACGTCCTTAGCTACTTCAAACGGGGTCTCAAAGTTGATTCTAAGAATGAGTTCCTGTTGGACTACTGAAACATGGGCAACTAACCCACTTTGGCACCCTTTTGGACAAGTTTAGAGAGTTTAGTTCTTATTCTTTATAGAATGGAACTTGAAGTAGACATAACAAGGATTAAAACGAGCTATTTTACTTCAAGATCTGACCTCGAATGACCCACAAATTTGCTTCGCAAAACTGGATGAACACACTGTTTTTCTAATTTTCTAGGTTCAACAGTGGCAAACAATCCACTTCGTGGTCATTTCTACTTCAAACGGTCGGTGGTTTCGACAAAGGGTCTATGTCTTCTTGAAGATAAACTTAGATCTTTCCAACACCTACAAGATTTTGCAGAAATTTTTATTTTTTGTGTTATTTTGGGGTGAGTTTGAATGAACCAAGTCATGCCACGTGGCACCCATGTGGCCGGGGAGTGGCTAGGCATAGTGGTTGGTCAGCCGAAGTTTGCGGAGGCTGCTCGATGGTGTGCTAGTGGCCAAAACTGGTGGGCAAAACTAGGGCCAGAAACAGCTTTCTATTGCTAGTTTGCTAAAAAAACCAAAGGGGAAAGAGAGGGAAAATGAATGGAACGATGAATAGTAGCCGCATGGGCTTGGTGCATGTGCCAAGGCAATGGGCCAGCCCAACCAAGATTTCAGCTCCTTCTCTATTTTTTTTTCTTTTCTTTTTTTTCTCCAACCGAATTTTCCCTTTTTCTCTTTGTATATATATATATATATATCTTTGTGTATTTTTTTCCTTAATTATTATTATTTATCATTTGACACTCAATTCCCTCACAAATTTCTAACTATGCCCTAATTTTTAATTTATACACTTTTTTTTTGAAAATCATCTAATTTATCCAAGAATTATTATTTTCTTCCCAAAAATAAATAATTGCTTAAAAATTCATTATTACCCCCAAAAATTCATATAACTCACCCATTATCATATTTTCTCAATAATTAAAATATGTTCATTCCAAAAATTATATTTCTCAAATAATCCTATATTTTCTAATTAAATAGGCAAAACTTGAAGAAATTTGAGAAAATTCATGTATTCCCATTAAAATTTTAGAAAAATACACAGAAATACATATTCAAAAATACAAGTTGTTATAGTCTTCCCCCCTTATAAAAAATTTCATGCTCAAAATTTATGACGATGAAAATAATAGAAGTCAAGAAGCAACACTCATCAACTCAGGATATTGTCGGATCATGAAATCTTCACTCTCTCATATATCCTGCTCAGCACCATGAAACTGTCAGCACACCCATACCTTAGGTATCTCTTTATTGCACAACTTGCTCACAGCTCGATTGATGATAGCCATAGGCATCTCGTCGTAAATATAGTCTTCTTGCAACTCTACATGCCTCCAATCGATAACATGCAAGGGATCGGGATGATATTTCCTCAACATAGAAATGTGAAACACGTTATAAACCCCCGACAGTTTGGCGGCAATGCTAGCCAATAAGTAACAGGGCCTATCCTCTCAAGGATCTCAAAAGGCCCAATATATTTTGGTGCAAGCTTCCCTGAAATCTCGAAATGTGTTGCCCCATTTGAGGCAAAATGCGAAGGAAGACATGGTCGCCGACCTCAAACTCAAGAACCCTTCTTCGATTATCAGTATAACTCTTCTATCGGTCCTGAACAACATTCTAATTTTGTTTGATCCTTTGTATCTTCTCATTCTATTCTTGTATGAAGATGGGCCCAAGATTGTTCTATCACCTGTTTTTGCCCAACAACCAGGGGATTTACATGGTCAATTTTACAACGCTTCAAATGGTACCATCGTGATGCTCGACTGGTAGTTGTTATTATAAACAAACTCGCATAAGGCCAAATGATCCTCCCAGCTACCACCAAAATCTATAACCCAAGAGTGTAACATGTCCTCCAAAATCTGGATCACTCCCTCAGATTGACCATCAGTATGTGGATGGGAAGCTCTGCTAAGGTTCACCTTTGTCCCCAATTGAGTCTACAATGCTTGCGAAAATTGGGACATAAACCTAGCATCTTTGTCAGACACAATAGACTAAGGAACCCCATGTAGCCTCATAATCTCTCTAATGTAGAGGTGGCTTCACTACTCCACCGAATTCTTGGTATTCATAGGAAGAAAATGGGCTAATTTCATCAAACGATCCACAACTACCCAAACAGCATCATGTCTCCTTTGTGTACAACGTAGTCTTGTAATGAAGTCCATGGTTATGTGTTCCCACTTCCACTCCAATATAGTTAAGGGCTGTTAGGATCCACCAAGTCTCTAGTGTTCAGGCTTAACTTGTTGAAATGTATCACATCTCTAAATGAAGACTACTATGTCTCACTTCATCTTGGGCCAGCAATATGTGTTTTTAGCATCTTGGTACATCTTATTGGCACCCGGATGAACAATATATCTTGAGCAATGTAGTTCCTCAAGCACACTACGTCCTAGACCAACATCATCTGGTACCCATAGTCATCCCCTAAACCTCAGTGCACCCTGTGAATCAAGTAACCACTCTCCTTGAGAAGTTTCCTCCGCGCAACCCCTAAACATATTATAGGCCGCATCATGAAGTTGTCCCTCCGTGATCTGCTGAACTTGAACTGGTGTGATTGTACTACGTGCACTGATTGCAAACTTAGAAGATGACTCATGGATACTCATAATCATGGCAAAGCCAAAAATCCTCTACTCATGAGACATGTGTCTAGCCATGCATACAGTCTCAACTCTTTTCCGACTCAAAACATCAACTACTACATTTGCTTTCCCCGGATGATACTCAATAGCGAAGTCATAATCCTTCAACAGTTCCATCCATCGCTTTTGTTTCATGTTTAGATGCTTTTGTGACAACAACTATCTGAAGATCTTGTGATTCGAGTAGAGCGTGAAACACTCTCCATATAGGTAATGCCACCATATCTTAAGAGCGAACACTACTGCTGCCAGCTTTAGGTCACGGACGGGTTAGTTCCTTTCATGAATCTTCAATTGTCATGAGGCAAAAGCAACAAACATGTCATCCTGCATCAACACACAACAAAGACCTATCTATGATGCATCAGTGTATATGGTCAACTCTCGGCCAGGCTTTGGCAACACTAGCACTGGAGTAGATATCAATCTCCACTTAAGCTTAAGAAAGGTATCCTTGCACCCCTTAGTCCATACGAATGGAGTATGCTTTTTAATTAGCTTCATCATTGGAGCTACAATCCTCAAAAATTTTTGGATGAAACGACGATAATAGCCTGCTAAACCCAAGAAGTTGTGGATCTTCGTCACTGTGGTAGGTCATGACTAGCTGATAGTCGTCTCGACCTTAGTAGGATCAACAGAAATACTCTCAGTTCTAACCACATGACCAAAAAATTCAACATCTGATAACCAAAGATCACACTTGTTAAAATTAGCATATAACTTATGTTTTCTGAAGTTCTGCAGTGCGATCCTCAATTGCTAGGCATACTCCCTCTTGAGAACTCGAATAGATCAAGATATCATAGACGAAGATAATCACAAATGCATCGAGGTATGGACGAAACACTCTTAGCATGAGGTCCATAAATATAGCAGGGGCATTTCTCTCATCGAACGACATGACTAAGAACTCGTAATGCCCATATCGAGTGTGAAATGTTGTCTTCTGTACATCCTCTTCCCTGACCCTTAGCGGATGGTACCTTGATCTCAAATCAATCTTTGAAAATACCTTGGCACGCCTAAGCTGATAAAATAAGTCATTGATACGAAGAAAAGGATACTCATTCTTGATCATCACCTTGTTCAACTGTCGGTAGTCAATACATAAACGGAGGCTCCCATCCTTTTTCTTCACAAATAAGACTAGATCACCCCAAGTTGACATACTAGGGGTAATGAAACCCTTACCTAACAACTCCTCTAGCTGAAACTTTAACTCCTATAACTCCTTCGACGTCATGCGATAAGGAGGAATCGAAACTAGTTGTGTACCTAGAATGACCTCAATAATGAAGTCGATCTCTAGGTAGATCTTCAGGGAATACATCAGGAAAATCCCTTGCAATAGGGATTTCATCGATACTCGCCCATGAACATCCCTCATCTATAGTGGTCAAATTAGCCAAGGTATCCATATCATGTTGCGTCACAAATCTACCATATGTATTCTGCTTATTTGAAGTTCTCCCCTGAAAGACAACAATGGGTTGCCCCGAGATTTGAAACACAACCCTCTTGGCAAAGCAATCAACATGTTCATGGTATACAACTAGCCAATCCATCCTTAGTATAGTATCGAACTCAAGGAACTCCAACACTCGAAGGTTCATAAGCATCTCAAAGTCATCTAATCTATATACACACCCCTCACAAATCATGTTGGGATATATATGTTCCTCAGCGGCAATACTCAACATCAACAGAGTAGGAATCCTAACTTGTCTAAGCCCGAGTCTATCCATAGCATAACCAAAGATAAACAACAATGTGGAACCAGCATCAATCAACACATATAATGATGAATCATGAAGTGAGAGAGTACCTTCCACCAAGATCCTCGTCGAGTCTAGGTCAAGTTGGGTGTCGGCCTGTGTTCTATCCCTGATGACTAGAGTAAAAGAACCAGGACCTGCTGTAGAGTCAAACACTCAGCCCTCTTGTGCCTGATTTATCTACACTAGTAACATGTCAGGGACGGCATCTGTCTCTCTTGGTAGCCCTAACTCGGTCCACGACCTCAACCATGGCCTCTACCTTAGCCTGCATAGAATGTACTCTGCTGCTCTATCAATGGCTATAATTGAACCAGAGTGACCGCAAGTGCAACTGTCGTTGTGGTGGCCTGACTGGGAGCGATGCTTGACTGTCCTTTAGAAAACTTCCTTTTCTTATGCCTTTATTGATGACCATGACCTCGGTAACCTTCAAATCCACCCCTATATGATGGCTTAGTCTGTGGCTATGTATGCGGAGTGCTACTTGGTATAATGGAGATCTCAGGGCACCCATTTAACCTGTCCATCTCATATCGAAGAGCCTCCCTCTAGATCTTCTCTGAGGTTTGAGCCCTAGATGTAAAAGTCGTCTATCTGATAGCAACGTACATCCCTTGTCTATAAAATCTAGCCCTCTTATTCGGCTCAGCTATCAACCATGGGGCATACGTCTCCAATTACAGGAAGTGGTGGGTGTACTCTCTCACTATCATGGTCCTCTGGTGCAGGCTCAAAAACTCTATCTTCTTACGTTCCTACTCAGCCTCTGAAACGTAAGCCTGAAGTAACAACTCTCTGAATCTGGCCAAAGAAGTTATCTGGCCCTCTATGCTCCTCGTAGTCTACCATCATTTGGCGACCTCACCCTCCATCATATGTACTGAGAATAAGACTCAGTTGGCCTCAGATAACCGCAGGGTCTCCATGTATGAATTGAATGGCCAAAGATGAGGTATTATAAGATAAACATAGTTGTTTTCCAAATTTCTACCGATAGAGGAAAATATGTAGCTTGACCTTGAACCTTTAGGAATCAAATTACTAACTTTTATAATGCCATAGAGCATTGAAAAATAAACTAAATAAATCATAAAACTCATAAAATTGAGAAGGATAAGGCCCTAATTAAAAACAAAAATGAATGCATTATTTTGTGCACACAACTCAAAACATGTGTTACATTGCCTAGAAGGTTACACTATTATTTTCTAGAGAGTATGCTACGCACAATTTTGGTTTCATGCATTCAATTTGTTCAAGTTTTATGATATCCAATAAAGGATTGATTTAGAGAACAAAAATGACACACATCGTGCAAAAACACAACCTCAGGATGATGACTTGTCATGAAGTATATAAAATCAATGTTTATGTATATGTAAGTGTCATTGAGATAGCCTCTTTGAGGATTAGCTTTGAGACACCCATTGATTTTTTGAAGTACAAGGATGTGGGTGTTCATTGAACTTTTATATTTCCTATCTAATTAAGTATTTGCATCTATTATTGTGCCTCGTTCCATATGTACATGCTTGTATGTTGTGGTTTGTCATCGTGCGTAAAATGTGATGATATATCCATGCCTATCATGTGAATTGAAATAATGTTTTACATGTTATAGACTATGATAGAAATGACGTCCAAGTTATATATTTTCATAATACGATAAAATTTTCAAGACATGCATGATGGATATGTTTATGTTATGTGAAATAATACCATGAAAGATAATTTGTTATTCTTATGTACATGATTGACAATGATATAAAGAATTGTGTAAGTATTCTTTAATAAGGATTTGTCTCGGGACCCCTTCCTTAGGCCCAAGGGTGACCCGACCAGCACGGTGACTAAACGAACTCACTCATCGAGTCAAGTCTGCCTAGTCACCATTAAGCTTTTCCATTCAACAACAGACGAGCCACATCAGAGTAATTCTAACATCTATTTATTAAAGTGCAAAAGTAAACATAATATTAATTCATTCTTTAATCATAACAAAAAGGGTGTCATTGCAAATTTCATGTCATCTTGTATCAAAAACATACAATTGACCATTAAGATTACCGACATACAAAATGACCAATCTCTAGTAGGACTCAAAAAGAAATAAAGGACCCTGAGGGAGTTAGGCTATCACCACCCCTTTCCCTTTGTCAACTGCCAAGGAATCTAAAATATTAGTAGAGTGGTGAGCCTAATATGTAACATAGCTCAGTGAGTAGTAAAACCAGTATATCAAAATAATCTCCATTCTAAAAACAGTGCATGTATGCATGAATAGTGGTTATAGAAACATAGATGTAGTAAAACAATTATAAATAGTGTCACAGTTAAAAAAAACATCTCAAATACATGCCAGTAAATACTGTATCCAGGGTAGGGTTAAATCAGCAAATACAACCTATGGTCATCATTCGAGTAGGTTCTAAGTCAAGCGTACTGCCACTCAAGCAGGTCCTGGGCTAGGCGTACTCATTAAATACTCTAACCCCAACGCTCGACCCTAAAGTGCCATGAATCGAGCGAGTTCTAAGGTTAGGCTCACTGATCATGTGCCCTAACCTCGACTTTTGGCCCTCGAGTCCAATCCGATCACATCGTGTATCCTAACCCCGATGCTCGACCCTCAAGCCTATGGTCTCACTATTGGTGTACCACTACACATGTTTCAAATCAATCATTGTAGCTCAGAGACAAGAAACCATTCAACCGATATTATTTTAATCATATTTTATACAAGGAATATAGTTAAAATAACAATTGAATTAAACTACTCACTCAGGTCCCACGCATAGACATCTCCTCGACACTCAGCCCAGTCCCTCGATATACGTTCAAATCTGTGTTATGTTAAACTCAATTTCATTTCTTTTGTAAAACACAAATTAATTTCAGTCGTACTATCCTTAATTGGCCTTAGTCACTCCAAATTCGATTCGATCAAACTTGGTCAGAATTGGTCAATTTTGGTCAAGTTGGGTCCAAATGGACCTATTCGGTCAAGATCCCCTAATTTTTTTTATACTTACTCAATTTTCTACTTTACGTCCTATCTACGCAATGAATTTATCGATTTTTCTACAAGCAATCAGTATATCAAATTTGTGCGAAACTTTCCAGACATGATCTATACCCCTTAAATATTTCCCAAAATTTTAGTTTCCAATTTTTGGACTTCATTTGGTACATTTTCTAATAGGGATATCAGGTACTCTAATTCCAGACTTTTCATTCCATCCGCGCAATAGCTTTTTCAATTTTTTTGCGATTAATCCGTTTGTCGAATTTGTGCAAAATTTTTCAGATATGACCTATACTCCCAAAATGTTCACCAAAATTTTAGTTCGGGATTTTTGGACTTCATTTGGCATATTTTTCAATTGTAATATTAGGAACCTAAACTCTGGCTCTTTTTGTTCTATCTACGTAGCAAATTTACCAATTTTTCTGCAATCAATTCATGTGTCAAATTGGAATGATACTTTCAAAATTTTATTTTGTGATTTTTGGACCTTGTTTGGCATGGTTTGTAATAGGGATATCAGGAAATTTTGTTTTCTAGACTGCATATGACAAGTAGTCAATGGTGCCTTCTATTGTCCCACTTAGACCTACCGATTTGAGACGAAACTTTTTCTCACAATTACTAATAGTCTTAGAAACACATCCACCAAATTTTAGGTCCATTGGCCATGGTTTAGCATTTTTAACAATTCATACTAGCAAGCAAAAAATATGATGTCCTTAAGAGATTTTCATAAAAATTTCTAAGTCCCAAATTTTCTTATGCAACTAATCATCTTTGCATGCATATTAAATCATCAATAAAAAGCCTTAAAGTTTGAGATTTATACCTTCTTTCAACCTAAAATATGAGGTCTAATCCTGTCAAATCTTGGCCCCAACGAGCATCCTTAGCTACTTCAAATGAGGTCTCAAAGTTGATTCTAAGAATGGGTTCCTGCTATACTACTGAAATAGTGGGAAATTAGCCCACTTTGGCACCCTTTCTTGATAGGTTTAGAGAGTTTAGTATTTGTTCTTTATAAAATGAAGTTGAAGTAGACATAATAAAGATTAAAATGAGCTATTTTACCTCAAGATCTGACCTCGGATAACACACGAATCTGCCTCGCAAAACTAGATGAACACACTTTATTTTCCAATTTTTCGGATTCAACAATGGCAAACAACCTACTTCGTGATCATTTCTATTTCAAACTACTGGTGCTTTCGACAAGGGCTTAGGCCTTCTTGAAGATAGAAGTTAGATCTTTTCAACGCCTATAAGAACGTGATTTTTCGAGTTGGAATGACAGAGATACGAGTGTTTGAAAACTGCTTGCTTAAACTAAATTTTGCAAAAAATATAATTTTTTTTGTGTTGTTTTGGGGTGCGCTTGAATGAATCAAATTATACCACATGGCTAGAGAGTGACTAGGCATGGTAGTTGGTTGATCGAAGTTTGCGAGGGCCAGTTGGCAACGTGTTAGTCGCCAAAATCGATGGGCAACACTAGGGGCGAAAACAGCTTCCTGCTACTGGTTTGCTAAAAAACTAGAGGGGAAAGAGAAGAAAAATGAGTGAGACGATAAAATGTGCCCGCATGGGTTTGGTTCATGGGCCTAAGCAATGGACCAGCCCAACCAAGATTTGAGCTCCTTCTCTCTCTTTTTTCCTTTTTTTCCATTCGAATTTCCCATTTTTCTCTTTGTATATATCTATATATATATATATATATATACATATATATATATATATATATATATATATATATATATAAGATAAAATAAATGAATATCCAACATTAGATTGAAAAAAAGAAAAGAAATTAAATATCAAAGTGTTTCTTGGCTGAAGAAATTATTATTTGAGAATGAAATTTAACATCAAATTATTTCGTGTTTGACGGGATTATTAGTTGAGAAAAAAAATTTGAAAAAAATTAAAAAATCCAAAGAACGAACTAGATTTTTCTGGTTCGTCGATGGAAGGGATTTTTGGAAAATTCATGATCAGTTTGGGTGGTAAATGCTCGAAGTTTCTAGACAATTGAAGCAAGATAAAATCAAAATCTTGAGGATAAAGAAGAAGAACCGAAACTGAAGAAGAAAAGAGAAAATATGAAAACAAGATTAAAAAAATCTGGTTGGGGCAAAGGGGTGTCCATGAGCATCAACGAAGAAAAACCAAAGAAGAACAAAAAATCCAAAGTTTGGGATTAAATTTTTTGGGTTTGAATTGAGCTGACAATTGAAGAAAATAAGCTGAAAATATGAAATTTGGGTTCAAAATTTTTTGGGTTTGAGCATTAAAATAGAGCATGAACCAAGGACGCAACATCACACTAACAAAACATTTGGTTACATATCGTTAGCAAAACAAAAGGACACAACATCACACTGACTAAGCCTACATATTATAGCAAAAGAGAAAGTATTACCTAGTTACGTCGAAACAAAACAAAACTAGTGCAAATGATGTTCGATCAAACTTCGTCTTGGTGGGTACCTATAGAGTAGATATTGGGTGAGCTCGAAAGCCCAGTGGATCACCTCTACACATTACAAGCATTATACAAACCAAAATCCAAAATATTCAAACACTTACACACATTATGCGTTTCAAACAATTATTTGTTTCAGTTGTAGCTATGACTAGAAGCGGGTTGAGATGCCTCTCGGTATCCCCTGTGATATCATCTAATCGTAGAGAGTCTCGAGAAACTATCTAAAATCAGTCAAGTCTTTAGTGCCACAGCCCAAGAGAGGGTACTTCCTATAACCTCGTATTAACTCCCAAAGATTACTAGCTGTAACCAACAATTACGGTTGGAAATCCTTATGATCTGCCTTGCGGCATGTCAGTCTCAAACGGTGACATATACGAGATATCACCTTGACCCGCGTTGGGCTCGTCGATCGCAACGGTACATGGTTTCTTAACGATCCTTTAATCTTATTTTAGTTTGTGATAGTAAAACATTTTAATCTTGCACATACAATATTTTTATCATGAAATATGAAGCTTCAATTTAAAGGAAATAAATGAAGAAATCATTAGCAATGCACATAAAGAAATTTAAATAACAAACCATTCATGCATAGCATCCACAAAATAGTTGAGTTCAAGTCATTTCATAATATAAATTCATTCAGGCTACCAGATCAATGGTTTGAATTTTATATTCGCATAATACAAATGAGAGAGAAAATCATGCCCACCTGAGTTCTTGGGCGATGTCCTACACTTTTATCGCGAACGATCATCCTAGAGATTTTTATCTGCAAAATAATTGTAGCCTAACAATTTCTCAATCAATATTTGCATTAATTTTCCTACTAATAATTTTTCATGAGGAGTTAAACAATTTTTGAAGATCTTTTTGTATCATTATTAGATTAAATATTCTTTAATTTCTCTTTCTTTTTTATTGTAGTCAAATTATTCATAGAATAATTACAAACAAAATAAGACTTATGTTCGTTAAGTCTTTAGTCTTGTTAGGAGTTGACGATTTTTAATTTCCCACTATTCTTAAAATTTTACTAAAATTATTTATAGCACTAGTTCAATTTGTTTTCCTACTTGAATGATTTAATATTTGCATAGACGATTTCTAATTCTTCTTAATTACTTAATTTGAAGATTTAAGTTATTGAAATTACATTAATTAATTAATTATTTTTTTCCTCAATCTTAGCAATATATGATTTCCAAATTCCAACTAATGCATATTAGTTCCCTATACTATCTTATGATCTAATTCAACTTACATTAATCATTCCTATTATACTTTGATTATTAAATAAGCATGCTTAAATTTCATAATCTAAAACCCAAATAAATTTTCTTACCTCTTAATTTAGTCCACCCACCACTCTCTGTTTCTTCTCTTCTCGTCCACTTTCTCCTCCTTCAATCTTGCAACGCCACGATCTCAGTTACTCTAAACCGTCATGTGCTTTAGTTCAATCAAGCTGGTCATTGTCTCATTTCCTGAAATCACTTTGATCAGTCGTTCAAGTTACTCTCTCATCCGTGACTCAACGGAATTCAAAGAATTGAAAACCAACTACAACTTCACCATGAATCCTAGAAATTTGACCAAAAATGTTGCTCTATTACCTCATGATTCAATTCCAGCTGCCATTCATTTTTAAACTCGAGAAATGAATGAACTGAATTTCAAAATCATACTTACCCTCGCTGTCCTTCTTCCTCACGCATGGCTGCCGCTCTATTCAACCAGAATTCAGCAGCTCTCTTCTTCCTATCTGTCGTGCATTCAGCTGCTCCAACACTGCTATTTCTCCTCTTCCTGTCTGCCAAAACTCGCCGGTCTCCCCTGTTTTTCAGTTGCAGCAGATCGGCTTCTTGTTTCCAACACTGGAACTCCCTGCCGGTCGTGCTCTCTCCCAAAATCCAGCTCCAACAAGTCGTCTTCAGCTCCTCTGTTGTTATTTCGTTGCTCTGTTTCGATCTCCCCAACCCATAATTCTGCTATCTGCTCACTGTTTTTAGTCCGCCATTTCCCTTCTTCCAGTCTTCTTCTTCTTCTTCCACTTTAATCGTTGCAGCAACGTTCCTCTTCTTCTTCAATGTTGCAACTGCTTCCTCTTCTTCTTCACTCTCTGCAACTTCGTTTGTGACCAGTAACCAATAACCAGCCCGTTTGCAGCTCCATTTGTTCGACCGTCTTCTCCTTTTATAGACAATGAAGACTGCTCTCGAACCTCTCTGAATCACCGCTAACACCCTCGCTTGAACGTTCCAGATCTATCGTTTTACCAACTGAATTCGAAGAAACCAGATTTCTCTAGTGTAAAATTTTCGATCTCCCCCACTCGACTCCGCCAATTTCAAACTTTAGTTTGATTTCTTTTTTTTATAAGTTTATTTCATAAGGTATTATCTTTCTATTTATTTAATTTAATTAAGTTACATACATATTATATTTTTTTCTAATTTGTTAACTCGGCATTTTTATGATTAGTGTATATATGATTTAAATTTTTTTAAATTATCTAATTTTCAAATTTTATTTTATCTCTTTGTTCTTTGGCATAAATTATATAATTTTCAAAATGTACATTTTATTTTTATTTTTTTTTCTTTTGTACATAGACTAAAAATTCAGGGTTGTTACAATCTAACCCCCTTCAAAACAATTTCGTCCTCGAAATTTACATAGTGTATATAGTGGACACTTCCTATTCTGCACTTTTAGCAAAAAGTTGTGGATACTTCTTTTGCATCTCACTTTCTAATTCCCATGTCGCTTCTTCTATATCATGGTGTTCCCACAAAACCTTCATCAATGGAATGTCTTTGGTCTTCAGGCTTTGTATCTTCCGATCCAAAATTCGAACTGCTGGTTCTTCATAGGTCGCATTGCCTTGGAGTATAACATCTTCCCATTATATCATATGCGCTAGATCTGTTTCATATTTCCTTAGCATCAAGATATGAAACACATTATGAATCGAGGAGAATCTATTTGGTAGGTCTAATTCATACCCACAATCACCAACTCATTTCAATATCTCGAATAGCCCAATGAATTTTGGTGCTAGGTTACCCTCAACTCCAAAACGTTTAATTCCTTTTTGAGGGCTAACCTTCAAAAACACTTTATCTCCTGGTTGAAATTCCAAGGGTTTCATTCGCTTGTCGGCATAGCTCTTTTGTATGCTTTGAACGGTTAATAACCTTTTCTGAATCTGTTTTACCTTCAAAGTCGTTTCCTCAATCATTTCAGGTCCAGTAAGGACATGATCTTCAATCTCCACCCAACATGATGGCGATCTGCAGGGTCTACCATACAGTGCTTCATATGGAGCTATCCCAATGCTTGCCTGATGGCTATTATTATATGCGAATTCTGCTAAGTACAAATATTTGCTCTAATTCCCTTAAAATCAAGAGCACATGCTCTTAACATATCTTCTAGTATTTGAATAACCCTTTCCGACTGTCCATCTGTTTGTGGGTGGAACGTTGTGCTCATCTTGAGTCTACTGCCCAATTCTTTTTGTGGACTTTGCCAAAATTTGGGAAGTAAATCTGAAGTCTCGATCAGATACAATAGTTTTGAGAACTCCATGTAGTCTCACGATTTCTTTCACATATAATTCGCCTAATTTACTTACCAAGTCTGAAGATCCAATTGGTAAGAAGTGTGCGACTTTTGTTTGTCGATCCATAATAACCCAGACTGTGTCTTCGCCTTTCTGATTCCTTGGTAGACTGGTAACAAAATCCATGGCTATATTATCCCATTTCCATTCAGGAACTGGTAGAGGTTGCAACAAACCTAGTAGTTTCTTATGTTCAGCTTTGACTTGTTGACAGGCAAGACATCTAGAGACATACCTAGCGATATCGCTTTTCATGCCTCTCCACCAGTATGTCTTCCTCAAATTCTGATACATCTTATCACCACCCGGATGCATGGTGTACTTGGTCTGATGTGCTTTATCCAGTATAGTGATTGTGGTCAGTTGTTTCCAATTCGCCACCGCTTCTACCTTATCTAGATCTGCTGATATACCCTCGACAGAAACCACATGACCTAAAAATTTGACCTTTTTCATCCAAAACTCGCATTTACTAAATTTAGCATATAGCTAATTGTTAGCAATCCTGCAAGTGTACGGGATCGCAGTAGTAATATCGATGAGACTGGATATCATCCTCAGGGAAAAAGTACTTGTTAGTGTAAATTAAATCCCAATCTAACGTTGGTTTCGATTTTGTCAAGATATCCAAAGTATCTTAATAAGCAATAGTAAAAATAGAATGTTAATTTTTCAAAAGCAATTAAACTGAAAGTAAATTGATTAGGTAACAATATGTAAAAAGGTTGTTTGGGTTAGTAAACTCCTTTGTATGCTCTGTAACTTAATTTGAAATTATGAAATACTAACACTTTGATTATCGCACTTGTAATTAGGACCCTATTCCTAGGTGTTCCAATTATTCACTGATATGTCTCTCAATACCCTCTTCTGAGGTGTTCAATCAACAATCCAATGGGTTCAAATAATGATTCCTATGCTATATCTCATAGATCCAGTCACAACCTTCCGATCAATGAACAGATCTAGATCTTTACTGCTATAACCTCTCACCAAACCTCTCTCCCGAGATAATTCGATGATCTTGGATTCTTTACGCCTATGGCCAGTAAGCGTAAAGCATTAAGCATGAACAAATAAAGTAAAGTGCAAATAAATCATTGATAATGATAGAAATCACTGTGCATACATTGGTGTCTACTTCCCAAACAGTAAAATGGAATTAGCTAGACATGGAAGAGATATTCATCAAATAAAGAAAAGAAAAGAAATCATTCATACTCTAATTGGTATTGAAAAACTCCTTTAACTTCTTCACAAGACTGTATTTCCGCAGCCACCTTCGTTTCTTTCCTAATTTGGTATCCCCCTCTACTAATCACACTTTTTCCTCTTATATCCGCACTCAATTAACCCTAAAAATCACGATATTCGTGCAACTTAAGTGAGGGACCGCAGTCATTGCTTCTGTGCAAAAACCCAGAAAATCTTCTCAATCTGTGGACCGCGGTCTGCCTGTTTTTGTGCAAATCCTGTTCTAGTTACCGGGGTCACCAGTATATGGACCGTAGTCTCCAGTATGTTATGTATAGATCATGTTCTGGTGACCGCGGTCACCAGAATATAGACCGCGGTCTCTAGTACGTTATGTATTGATCCGGTTCGTCTTTCGTTACTGCGGTCTTCAGTTGATGGACCGCGGTTTACTGGTATTCTTCTCATGATTTCCTTTCTGATTTGCCTTCTTCTGCACGCT
>JAJIYU010007856.1:0-18661 GCA_030144865.1 Tinospora cordifolia | reverse complement strand
TAAACTGTAAGTGGACCCAAGAAACAACCCATAGAAGGGTGATTGAATGAGGGAAAAGAACACTAGAGGATAGTGAAATCTATGCACCCAGAAATTTCCTGCATTCTGTCCAAAATTTCTGAAATAAAATTGACTAACCAAACCTTGATAGATTGAGCTGAAATTTGGTGGAGAGACCCCTAGATATGTCTATAAGTTTGTTACAAAATTTCAGAGAATTCTGATGTGTTTAGCTAGGTCAACGGAGGCAAACAGTCACTGCCTGTCACAAGGGATACGGGGTATGTGCAGTTTCTGTTATCGTGCTTAGAAACCTTAGTAAATGAAGTTATAAAATTGTAATTTAAAATTCTGGGGAAACTTTAAGAAGTCTTGAACAGTTCTGAAAAGTTTGATGCAAATCTGATGGATGGATTGCCTGCAGAAAAATCAGAAAAATAGTTGCGCAGATAGGGTCATAGGCTAAGGTTTGTGCCTCAGTAATAGAAATTGGGAAGATTGGCCCTTTTTGGCCCAATTGACCCCGTAATGACCAGAATTGACCCTGTATGACTCTGTTAACCAGCTAGGTCAACAAATGATAGGTTGACTAGGGTTGACCAAGATTGACCAAGGTTAATCAAATGGACTTAGTAACTAAGGCAAGGTGAATGAACATGTGTAAACTACTCTTGACTAGGTCAAGTAATTGATTAACCAATGATATAAAGTTAGAGTGAGCCAAGTCTCATATTAATGTCAAGAAGTTGCGTCAATTTCGCAGGACCTAGTGCTAGCGGGATGCGACCGGTCGCGAGAGGAGCGCCGATAGCGGAGCATCCCTGTGAGTAGTGTTTTCTAACTCATTTCTTAAAGCTTGTTATTTAGTGCATTGTGAAAATGGTATTGCATATTGTGATGAACTTGCATCCTTTAAATGAGTCTTAAATGAAAAGTGCACCGAATGTCGAGGTCCGGGAGCGAGTTAGGGTATTGGATGCGGTAGAACAATTAGGACGAGTTGTGACCCTGATAGTGACCACCTAGCACAGAGTGCCTATTGAGGGGTTCTGTGGGCCTACGATGATCGCAACGACAATAAGTCCTAATCGGGTCATCACGATATTCCTAACGGTCTGTAACTCGCTCATGTATTGATTGGGCTCCCATAGAGCATCGAGTGACCACCTAACACAGAGTGCCCTGAGGGGGGGTTCTGTGGGCCCAGATTTGGGTCGTCACCTCTACACCTAATCGTCGGGTTTCTCCCACTCGAGTGTTTTTAATCGCCTCGGAGAGCTTGCGAGCCTCAGCGAATGTTTTCATTGTTTAACTGTTTTTAACAAAGGTGCACGACTGCATTATGATTTTGAATTATATTTACTATTGCATTCACTTGCATAATACTATTGTTCATGCATCCATGGCACATGTTTTAACTGTGGAATACTTGTTTTAAGTTTGAATTAGACTGCATTACTCACTGAGCTGTCGTGGACAATTAGACTCACTACTCTAACATTTCAGTTCTTCAGCCGTGGATAAGGGCAAGGGAGTGGTCATCGCGTAGGACTGCCCTCTCTTACTCTTTTGGGTAGGACTTTTTTTGTATTTTCCTTTCCGTTATTATGCTTTGAGAGGTAGAACCATGTACAGGGGTGAGGATAGCCTGTATATAATGAATAGTCTCTCCCGTTGCTGCACATGTGTAATGACCCATTTTGGAGATATTGGTGTTCATATGTTAGATCTCTTCTGCATTACATATGATTACTCTGATAGTGTGTGATGTGGTGTTGTATGTTGAGGCTTAACAGTGTCTTGGCAAGCTCGGCTTGCAAGCGGGTTTGTTGGGACAATGTGCCGGTCGGTTCGCCCTTCATCCTAGGGAAGGGGTCCCGACATTATCATTATTTTCATACAACCATTATTTCTTTTAACGCTACTTTATTTTAATTAATTTGCACTCATAACATTTATTTAAATATATTGTTTATTTATTTTCTTAATTAGTTTATTTTATATTTGGTAGTCGACGTGTATTCGTTCGTGGGATTTTGGGGTATTACACATATTAACCAGTGGTTTGTGTTGGCTTGTTGGAGTTTCCTAACAATAGTTGTCTCATTAGTTCAGTAGTTTGTTTCAATTGGGGATGTTGGCCTAATTCTTTTTCCTTTAGTTTGAAACTACTTTTATGGATTCAATTAAACCATTGAGCCTCTTGTAGTACCTTTTAATTTATGATATTTTTGGAAAGGTTAATTTGAGTCATTTATTTAAAAGTTTTATTCGATTTAAGTTATTTAAAGGTTTCAAGATGTTTTTTAAATCATTGAGGATTTACATTGTTGGGAATGTTGGACGGTTGAGAAGTAAACATAAATAAGTAATAGTTTAGTAATACCTCGCCTGTTGAGTGACCCTGATGAGCTATTCATGCATGATGAACAATTAATTAATGTCTAGTTATTATTTAACAATGAAATTAATTGAGCAGATTGCATTTAATGATGAATGAACGTACTATCGACATTGTACACTTAGAGATGGTCATTGGGAGGTAGTTGTTACAATATTGTAGTGAGGAGCTAAAGAGCTTTGAATTTTCTAAGATTGAGGAAGATTGAATGGTTGAGACTAGATGATGGAGTTAGGATTAAAGACTTTCAAATCCAATGATCATGGGTTGAGACACAAGGTCCTACTTTGATATATCTAGATCAAGTGACGAATATATAGGCGCATAAGTCAAGACCATCGGATGGCATTCGATTGAATAAATATGATCCAACAACATGTGAACAAAGCATTGTGATCGAAATCATGATTGAGATCTAAATGGTGCGACTAAATGGTGTACAATGAGATATGATGATCAATATTGTTAGATTGCATCCAAAGGCCAAAAGATGTGATCTAATTATGTGCATAAATGAGTGTCACGATCAGCTACGATATGCCTATAAATTGAAAATTTTATTAACTATTTTTTATCATAGAAATTACAAAATTGATTTGTTTCTTTTTCTCTCTCTTACCTATTAAAAAATATTTTTTATTAATTTCAGGGATAGATTAGGAAGTTTAATTGCTCAAAAGCTTCTCAAGGGAATAAGAATTATGAAAATAAATGAAATGAAAACAAAAGAAATGGAAATGAGAAGAAAATTAAAAACATATTGCTCACATGTGTAACCAATCCTAAGATGTAAGAAAATTAGAAACATTTACACATAGCATAGTAGGACGTCCAAGAAGATGAAATGAGAAAAAAAAATGGGAAAATAGAAAGTTTCCATGAACTCATGTGGTGTGCACCACAAAGGAACCGAAATGAAGGGAAATTAAGACACTACATGAAACATGTGCACACAAAATGGAACGTCCCAAAGAAAAAGGAAACATATCCATATGTTCACCAACATGGGAAAGATGGCCAAATCCTTGTCAATCCAAAATTAGAAGGTGCTAATATTGGTTCATGCACACACAAAAGGAAGTAAAAAAAAAAAAATTAGTGAATCATATTAGAAGTTGCTAAGATACTGTAATCATGTGCACCCTAGCCTCTATGCACACCAAGACTCCCCACATTAAGTACACATGACAAGTTTTCTAGACTCATGTGAACACAAAAACTAGCCAAGGAACCCTACACCACCCAAATTGGAAGCTACCAAATTTTATGGATTTGGTGCACACAAGGAAAAGGAAAGAAATGGGAAAGTTTCCAACTATAGAAGGTTCCTTATTCACACCATGAATTGCTGATTTTTGCACACCAACCTTAGGAACAATTCAAATCATGGACCCTAATGCGCACACACCTATGATGCACCACTTAAGGATCAAATTAGAAATTTCCATATGCTCAAACTTGACGCCCTAGAGAGGGAATAGGAGTTTCCAACATTAAATGTTGTTGGTCTGGTTATGGGAGGCATAGGAATTCGATGTTATGGAGGAAACCTGGACTTGGAGAACGACGGACTATATTTGGTGAATGATCGATGACTTTGGAAGAACTTGTTTCTCTATGCTTGGCTGGTATGGGATAGCCAGGTATGGTGGGGCTCGGGTAACCTTAGTTGTCGAGACATTTGCAAAATTAATTGGGTGTTAGTTTTCTAAGTAGAAGTTTAAGTGGAAGGGCTAGAGTGGTATGCGACACTTGAACCTGGAAGCTTAGATGGAAACCTAAAATTTTGTTATGCTATCATTAAATTGCATGATTGTGTGACTGTTTGAAAGCATACCTTACTTATATGTATGTCATATGAAACCAAATCTTGTAGTCAAGGACAAAAAGAACTTAGAAGCATAAACTGATAGGCCATTGAACAAATCAAGAACCTAGAAAAATGAATCTAGAGTCATGATAGTACAAATGAAATGAAAGGCTTGGGAATACGAATTCGATGAACGAATATGGACGGGTTGTGTGCCTAGATTATGATTTACTTAATTCTTTTACTATGATATTTTATCGGATACTAAAGTGGCTTTCGACTTGTAGATAGTGGCTTTTTGACAAAACAAAACAGAGATAATAGGAGATACCAGCTGGCATGGAGGATCGGATGGAAAACTTAATGACGGGAATTGCTCAAAGGTTCATGGACCAAATCATGAGGGTCCTTCCTCAAGAATTCCTCAGGCAGCACCACAACCACATGTACCTAAACTGATCCCTATGCAATAGCCAACATCGGCACTATAGGTTCCAGAGCATTAGATGACTCAGGAAGATTTGGAAGATGAGAGGCAAAGGAAGATGTTGATAGTGCTCAACCCTCCTCAATTTGAAAGAAAGACATATTGCATCTCTACTAATGACTAGTATCAGGAAATGGAGGAGCATCTGAATGTACTGAAGGTGACAGGTTTGCTTAGAGTGGTGCTGGCCATGTACCACTTTAAGGGACCAGCCAAGAGTTGGTAGCGAATGATGAAGATGGATCCTAACACAAATGTTGAAGCAATGAGCTAGGAAAAGTTCACATATATCTTTTATGAAAAGCTATTTCCTAAAGCAACACTAAGTAAGCTACAGGAAGATTTTGTCTGGCTGAATAAAAGGGACCTGATTGTAGCTGAATATGAAAGGAATTTCACTAAACTAGCAAAATTCTCATCAAATATGATTAGGGAAAAGAGAATGAAAGCCAATCATTTTGCATAGGGTCTCAAGATGGAGATCCAAAAGATAGTAAGTACTCTGGGCCTAAAGAAATACAGAGACATCTTGGAAAAGTCTCTAACACTGGAACAAGAGCTCAACCTCGAACAAGGGTTGAGGGAGAAGAATAAGAGGCCCGAAAATGAAAAAGATCAAGGGGTTCAAAAGAAAAGTGAGAGTGGTGGAAAGCACCACAAAAATAGGGCCAGACCAAAGATGAGTTGTAACACCCCAGTTTTCAGCTAGACCTCCGTTCATGTGTTACCTCATGTGTGGATTGTCGCCCGTTAAAAATCGAGATGCTACTTAAAAGTTTCGTTTTGTCAAAATCTTTTTCTTCAAAATTCAGTTCATAACAATTTGTCTCAAGTCAACCTCTGGATAATTTCTCATACAAAAGAAAAGAATTAAAATAATTTCTCGAGATATTCACCGGTTTCCTTAATATAATTCATCAATAATGCAGCGAAAAATACATTAAAATTATTCATTCAACCCAAAATCGTTAAACAAAGAAAGCCATTGAAAAATAAAACAACAAAAGTTAAACCAATGTAAATACATTAAAACAATCCAGTAAAATACATAAAACATGACCTCCAAGTCACCTATACCGGACGACTTCCCCATGAGGTGTCCAATCAGAGTGCGAGTCTTTTGACGTAAGTCAACATACTCTATGTCCAGGTGTACCTGAAAAATGAAGTGGGAGTGAGCTCGAAAGCTCAATGGATCAATCCTACACATCAAATGCATTATACAGACCCAATTCAAAACATTACAAACACTTTCAAATATTAGGTGTTCAAACATTCATTGTTTTAGTCGGGGTCTAAGACTGGAAGAGGGTTGAGATTCCTCTCAGTATTCCTTGTGATCCAATCCAATCTCAGAGGTTCCAATAACCATCTAAAATCAATCGACACTCACATAACAGCCCAAGAGAGTGTACTTATCATAGCATCGTACTATCTCCCAAAGGCTTCGAACTGTCACAGTAAGCTTTGGGTGGGAATACCTATGATCCGCCGTGTGGCTCGACAATCTCAAGCAGTGACATATAGGAGATGTCACCTCAATCCGCCTCAGGCTCGTCAATCGCACCGGTACGTGGATTCTTAATAAGCCATCGTCTCATTTTAGTTTTACAGACACTCTCAAACACGTCAGGCATCATACAATATACTAGAGAATATAATTTAAACTATGCTTGTAGACAAGATGCATGGGTAAGCAATAATTTGTAGATGCAAATGATCCTTGTCGTGCATGCCATATTTGCCTAAATCTAAATGCAAGATCATGTCATAAACTATTTTCGCATGGGATAAGTAATTCATCATACGTCACACATCATTCACATAAGCCAACCAAGATCATTCAATTTCTTAACAAGATTTTAGTAACCTAAAACTATCCAATCAAATGCTTTGAATCTTAAATGCATATAATACATATGAGCAAGAAAGTCACGCCCACTTGATTTTGCCGATCTACAGGGCTCCTTGCTTTCTTTCGAGATCCTCGATACGCTAAAATATATAAATATAAAATTTAATTATCAATGAAAATTTCTAAGTTCCTAATTCATAATAAGTCTTATTCAAGATATTCTTAAGCTTAAGATTCCTAAACTAGTTATAAGGTCTAGATATTTGTTTCAACTAATTTTGGATGATTCCTCATTCTAGAACTTTATACATTTTAATTTAATTGCAATAATATTCCTAACTAAAGTTTCGAAGTAATTTCATGACTTTTCAATCTAGTAATTTTAACTAATCAGGATTATTTTTGTGATCAGCTTCATACCTTAAAATTTAATACATAAGTGTTCTTCCATTTCTTAGTCGCTATGAATCAAATAACTTATTCATATCTTCAATAAAATAATTACGAACAAAATAAGGTTTCTATTGATCAAATCTGTAGTCTCGTTCATAATTGAGATTTCTAATCTTGTCCTATTAATAAAGTTTTGCCAAGATTAGTGTTGAATGTCAATTCAAATAATTTTTTTCATTAATTTAATTTCCTAAATTAGATCATTAACTACTTAAATAAATGATCTTAATTTAAATACTTGAATTAAATAAGTAGATATCCATTAATAAATTTTATTATTATAAGATGGTTAGCTTATCAAAAACTCTATTGTTCTAATCAATTTATATCAGTTATTCATATTATATTGAACTCAAAACTTTATAATATCTTGGTAAACTACTTTGTAATTCCATTATTAACTAAACATACCGAATTAACATTAATCATAGTTTTTCTTACCTCTCCGTTTCAATCAGCCAGCCGACCAGCAAGTAGAACACAATTTCATGGAAAATCTGCAACTCCAACCACAATCAGCTCATGCTCCACTTCTTGTGTTCCAATTCAACCATATTCCAGTTAGCTCATGAACCAAAAAAGGAGAAAATCCAAACCCAGATCAAAATGCACAATGTCAATTCAAAGGCTCCAAATCACACCAATCATATTCCCACTTCTGGTCCTTTATTTGGATTCATCACGGACTAGTAAGGCACCCCTACGCACAAAAACATCAACCCCAATAGCTGCAATTCTATCCTTTCTATGCTCTCTTCTTCTTCTTCATTCTAGCAGCCGCTGCAAAACCAGCAAAGCTGGTTCTCTTCTTCAATCTCCTCTTCTTGCTTGCCGGTTCGGCCACCATGCTAAACTCCTCTCTTCTTTGTTTCCCCTCCTTACCACGCACGGCAACCATGGCTTCCTCTTCACTCTTCTGTCGTCCAGACCTTTCGGGACTCTCCCCTCCTTCGGTTCTCTTCTTCGACACACCTCATTCCACCACCCATTCACCACGTTCTTGTTGTCACACACACACCACTCGGTTATATGTATATATGTTTTATTTTATTGATTTGTTTATTTTTCTGCACAACTATTACATTTAGTATATAAATCCGTATACATGTATATATTACCTTAGTTTAATAAATTTAACTGAATAACCAAAATTTGAACTTAATTACCACCACACATTTCTTTAAAATCATATTATAAATTTTACATCTATTTTAATTTATAATCTATTCATTTCATTACCCTAAAATCATATGTACTAATATTTTATTTTATTATTATATATAATTTTTCCCCCGTTAATTTCACTGATATCGATTGTCAATTTTTTATTATATATATTCTTTTCATTTTTTTAAACCTACTCGCAACGTGGCATGATCACGAAGTTACGTGGTGTTACATGAGTCTTAGGAACAAGCAAGGTGACAAGGATTGTGCTACATGTGCAGGCAGAAGGGTCATATTGCTAGAAATTGCCCAGCTGCACCTGCTAAGACTCATCAGCAACAACTACCATAGGGAGGAGGTCATAATGGTTGTCCTCAAGGTAGGCAGCAACCACAAAATGCCAATCAAGGCTGTGGCTAGAACCAGGCCAGAATGTTTGAAGTTGAGGCTTATGAAGATCAAGTCCCTGTTGTGGAAGGTACGTTCCTACTATTTAATGTTGCTGTGAGACTGTTATTTGACTCAGGTGCCTGGAAATCATTTATCTTTGAAGAGCTAGTTGATAGGTTACTACTTGTGACAAAAACATTACCTATAACTTTGAATGTGTCCATACCAATAGGGACAATTGTTACCTCAAAAAGAATGTGTAGTTGTGACTTAAGGTTTGGGGATAAACTCATATTAGTTGACCTCTGCACCTTACAATTTTATGGCGATGACGTGATCTTGGGGAAGGATTGGTTAGACCAATACCAAGCTCGGATAGATTGTCCTAAGAAGTGAGCAACCATAACCCTACCTTTGGGGAAAACATATAGAATTAAGGGAGATATGCAGAGACTACCAAGGAATCCAACCATAGCCATGTTAAAGTGTTTGAAGCAAAAGGATGAGTTCGAGAAACTCTTAGAAGAAGACTCTATTGAACAAAAGAGAATCCAAGATCTAGCACTTGTTAGGGAGTCTGAAGACATATTCCCAGACGACTTACCTGGACTACCATCTGCTAGAGAATTAGAGTGCAAGATTGAACTTCACCTTGGAACCAACACTATAACCATTCCCCCATATAGAATAGCTCTAGTGGAATTGATCGATTTGAAGTGTCAATTAGACGAGTTCTGAAAGAAAGGTTTCATCAAGCCAAGTGAGTCACCCTGGGGAGCTCCTGTATTGTTTGTGAAGAAGAAAGATGATTCCATGAGACTATGTGTTGATTGCCTGAAGCTAAACCAGGCAAACATAAAGAACAAGTACCCTCTACCAAGGATTGATGACCTATTTCATCAATTGAGAGGAGCCACTCATTTCTTAAAGATTGATCTTAGGTTAGGATATCACAACTGAGAATTAGGGAGTCTAATATTCACAAGACAGCCTTCGAGACATGATATGGACACTTTAAGTTTACTGTGATGCCCTTTGGTTTGACCAATGCCCTAGCAGCATTCATGGATTTAATGAACTAAGTGTTTCGACAATAGCTTGACTAGTTAGTGGTGGTATTCGTGGACAACATCCTGATTTACTCTAAGTAAGAAGCTAAAAACTTAAAACACTTACAGATAGTGTTGGAGACCCTTATAAGGCATGAATTATATGCCAAGTTCAAGAAGTGTGAATTCTGTATGAAGACGGTTAAGTTCCTTGGCCATATAGTATTAGTAGAACGCATCTCTATAGACCTAGAGAAGGTGAAAACTGTCATGGACTAGAAACAACCAAAGATAGTTACAAAGATTTGGAGTTTCTTAGGCCTAGCTGGATACTATAGAGAATTC
Source organism: Tinospora cordifolia (assembly GCA_030144865.1). NCBI lineage: Eukaryota > Viridiplantae > Streptophyta > Magnoliopsida > Ranunculales > Menispermaceae > Tinospora > Tinospora cordifolia. The sequence continues at coordinate 8,704 of JAJIYU010007856.1, read as the reverse complement.
ATCCAAGACTTCTCGAAACTAGCTGAACCTACGACCAAGTTAACCAGGAAAGGCATTAAATTCACTTGGAATGAGAAGTGCGAACAATCGTTCAAGAACTAAAAAGGAGATTAAATTCAGCCCCTATCTTAGTTACTCCAACCCATGGCAACACTTATGTCTTGTATACAGATGCTTCACTAAGTGGACTAGGAGCAGTCTTGATGCAAGAGAAGCAAGTAGTCACTTATGCTTCACGACAATTGAAGGTCCATAATAAGAATTACCCTACTCATGGCCTAGAGCTAGTAGCCATTTTGTTTGCCCTAAAGAATTGGAGACACTACCTTTATGGTGAGAAATTCGATTTGTTTTTATATCACAAGAGCTTGAAGTACATCTACACCCATAAGGAGTTGAACCTCAGGCAATGAAGATGGATGGAGTTCTTGAGAGACTCTGATTTCTAACTACACTACCATCTAGGGAAGGCCAATGTGGTGGCTGATGCCTTAAGTAGAAAGTTTATTAGGTTGACTGAAGACGTTAGGTTGGGTGTAACCTTGAATAAAAAATGAGCCCATCTCTACAGCATGTCTTGCTAATCGGAGCTTTTGCACCAGATCAGAGATGAGCAAAGGCAAAACACATGGCTTATTAGTCTGATAGAAGGAGTTACATAAGGTAAGCATATCGACTTTAGGTTAGATGGTGAGAATACGCTGAGACTTGGTGAGATGATCTATGTGCCCTAAAACAGACAAAGTAAACAGACCATACTCGATGAGGTTCATCAAACCAAGTATAAAATTCATCCAAGTGAAGAAAAGATGTACCAAAACCTCAGAAAAACTTACTGGTGGAGAGGAATGAAGAGAGATGTGGCTAAGCATGTTGCCAAGTGTTTAACTTGTCAACAAGTAAAAGTAGAACACCAAAAACCCTCTAGAATGTTACAACCACTCCCTATCCCTAAATGGAAGTGGAATAACATTATCATGGACTTTGTTAGTGGTTTACCCAGGAACCAGAAAGGAGAAGATATTGTTTGGGTGGTTGTAGATTGTCTCATTAGAGTGGCTCATTTCCTGCCAATCAACTCCACGGACCAAGTCAGTAAGCTAGGAGAACTCTATGTGAAAGATATAGTTAGACTTCATGGTATACCCAAAATGACATTATGTACTTGGGACTCTTGAATCACTTCATAGTTCTGGCAGAGTCTACAAAAGCAATTGGGCACTAAACTCACTATGAGTATTGTTTTTCGCCCTCAGACAGATGGATAGTCTGAGAGAGTTATCCAAATTTTAGAAGACACGTTGAGGTCTTGTGTCCTCAATTTTAAAGGGAATTTGAGCAAGTATCTACACTTAGCAGAGTTTGCCTATGACAATAGTTATCAGACAAGCATTAAGATGGCTCCATATGAGGTTCTTTATGGAAGGCCTTGTAGATCACCAACATGTAACTTGAAGATCATGTACTTACTCGGCCACACTTGGTGGAAGAAATAAATAACCAAGTCAAACTAATACAAAAGAGGTTGGCTAGAGCTTAGAGTCGTTAGAAGAGATATGTTGACAAGAGAAGGAGACCCCTAAAGTTTCAAGTCGGTGACAAGATATTTCTAAGGATCAATCCTCAGAAGGACATCAAGAGGTTCGAAGGTAATGGGAAACTATCACCCAAATTTGTCGGACCCTTTGAAATACTTAGAAGAATTAGAGAATGTGCTTATGAGTTGGATATACCAAACTTAATGACCTCTGCTCACAATGTCTTCCACATGTTGATGCTAAGAAAATATGAACCCGATCCCTCTCACATTATCTACTGGGAGGAAGTGAACATCTAGGATTATGCTATGTACAAGGAAGCGACAATTAGAATCCTTGATCATAAGGTACAGAATTTAAGGACAAAGGATATTCCATTAGTCAAAGTACTTTTGAAACATCATGGAGTGGAAGAAGTCACCTAGGAGTTGGAAAGCGAAATAAAGACCAAATACCCACACCTATTGTAATAACCCGAATTTTTAGGACATTAAGTCAATGAGCTCGACATGTATTTTCATGTATTACTTTGTGAATTATAAATGAAAATACATGATTTTACGGGTATTGCATAATTTAATGTGTGAATTAAATGAAAATACGTGATTTTTGAAAAACAAATTAGTTAATGTGGGTACTATAATAAATAATGAAATAATTATTTAGTGGATAAAGTTGGTTGGAAAAAAAATGAATGATGAAATAAATTAATTATTTAATAATGCATGGATAGTGTAGAGGATAAATTATTTGATTCAAATTGATTAATATTAATATGGTGAGATAAAGGATTATTTGTTGGATGATGGGAAACTATAAATAACTAAATGCATTAAGTGGAAGTTAAGTTGAAAAAAAAAAGTTAAATGGAAAAGAAATGATGAATGAAATGATTTACTTCAAGTATATATATGTATATATATAGTTATGTATGAATATATATAGAGGGGTATATTTAAATTAAATGAAAAAGTATATACATGATGATGATTATTATTATTATTATATATATGTGCATAGTTGGATAGCCAAAGAAAAAAATAATTAAATGTAAAAATATTGGATAAGGGTGTTTAGTTAGAAATAAATGAATAACAAAATGAATTAAAGAGGTGACTATCATCAATGAGTTGAATGATAATGAAATAAATAATTTAATAAAAATAAATTTATTGAAGAGATAATACTTGGTGAGGTGTAAGATAATTGCTTATTTTATGAAAAGTTGAATTATAAGATAATATGCATGAAGTGTCAAGATAATCAAGCCATCTTTATTGACCTATATGGATATGGGACCTACCATTTTTTTAGCTATAAAAAGGGATGCTTAAACTCAATTCCTTTCATCCCTCAAATTTTGCTCACCATTCCATTCAACAAGAGAAAGGAGAAAGGAAAAAAAAAGGAGGAAAAGAAAAAAAAAGAAAAGAAAAAAAGAAAAGGAGAAAGAAAAGAAAAAAGAAAAAGAAAAGAAAAAAGAAGAAAAAAGATAAGAAAAGAAAAAGGAGGAAAAAGGAAGAAAAGAGGAAAAGAGAAGTCGTGCACTTTTGAAAATTTGACATTTCGGATAAATTATTTTTACCTCATTTTCAATTCTGAATTATTATAGAAAGTGTGATTTACAGTTTTTATAGTGTAATTTTCAATACAAGGCATTAATTTACTAAGAAACCCAAAATTAGGGTGTATTTTTTCTAAGAATAAAACTATACAATACATACATACATACATATATATATATATATTATTGTGTTCATATTTACGAGTAGAATACATATATGTATATTATTTGTACCCTTGTTGATACTGAGAAATTATATAGTAGTTGGAAATCGACACATAGAGGGTATACCCATTAATACGGGAATTCTAGTTAGTGGGTATTGAAATGTCCAGAATGAATCTTTGAACTCAATGAAACTGAAATTTGAATTTTTGGAGGTTAATTGATATATTAAATTTGCATTTATACGATTTGAGGATTATTTAATAAATATAGAGAAAAATGTATATATGGTAAAAATAATGTTAAATAATAGAAAAAAAATGTTATATAATATTGAGTAGCATTATTAAATACTTATTAGGGAAATGTGTAACATAGGAAATAATATTTATGTATTGAACCGCCAAATTAATAAAAGTGGTTGGTTATTGTGTACCAAAGGTGGGACACATATTGACAATATATATTTTTAATATTTTTTATTAATTTTAAAGGTTTAATTGACCTTGTTAATTACATTGACCTTGTCGATTTGATAGGTTGACGAGGGCTAGGTTTAGCTAGAGTTGACTACAATTGACCAAGTCAATTCTTTGATTAACCGAGGACCATAAAGTTAGATTTGAGCCAAGTTTTATGTAAATATTAAGAAACTAAGTTGATCACGTAGGATCAAACATCAGCGAGACGCGAATGGTCACTAGAGGAGCACCAGGAGTTGAGCATCCTTGTGAATAATGTTTTCTAATTTATCACTTAACTTGTTGTTCTGTCATAAATGAAATGTTCTTACATATTGAAATGCATTTGCAATCTTTAATGTGATTTAAATGAAAATGTGCATCAAATATTGAGGTCTAGGTGCAAATTAGGGTACTGGATGTGGTAGAGCATTGAGGACGAGTGGTTGTCGTACCCATGGGTATGGTCGGACCAAGTCTATCACTTGGGCTCCCCTAGATCATTGAGGACGAGTGACTATCGTACTTGGCGGTATGGTTAGGCCAAGTCTATCGATTGGCTCCTTGTGATATGTAATGAGTATAAGCCTAACCGTCGGGTTTCTCCTGCTCAAGTGGATTTAGTATTCATTAACTACTGCATTCATTCGCATTATTATTATTGTGCATACATACATGACATTCTTTTTATAGAATTCTTGTTCTAAGTTATAGATTAGGCTACATTACTCATTGAACCACTGCAGACAAAATTGGCTCACTACTCTAACATTTCAGGTTCTTCTTCTGCAGATAAGGGGAAGAAGGTGGTCATCACGTAAAGCATACCATGTTTACTTTTGTAGGTTTCTTCACACGATTTTTTATTTTGGGAGTTAGTATGATGTATAAGAAGTGAGGAAAGCATTGCAGATATTTTAACTTATATATTTTCATTACTGCTACATTTAGGATACTGTATGTATATATATATAGTTAACTTTTGTCAAAAAAATTCTACTGTAATTGTTTGTTCTAGTTGCTTCCGCATTCATTATGATTACTCTGATAGTGTTATGTATAGTGTTGTGAAAAAGCTTAACAGTGTTCTGGGCAAGCTTAGTTTGGGAATGAGTTTGTTAGAACATTATGCTAGATGGTTCGCCCTTCTCCCTAGGGAAGAGGTCCCGGCACCTATTCACTAGGAATCCCTAAATATGTACAAATTTTGAGGGCAAAATTTTCTAAGGAGGGTAGGCTGTAATACGCTAAAAATTTTCTACAAAATGAAATGAAATGATAAATGAGACCAAATTCATTTCAGGGATGAATTAGCAAATTTAATTGCTTAAAAACCTCTCAAGGGAGTGAGAATTAAGAAAAGAAATAAAATGAAAACAAAAGAAATGGAAATGAGAAGAAAATTAAAAACATCTTGCTCACATGTGTGCTCAATCCTAAGATGTAAGAAAATTAGAAACATTTACACATACATAGTAGGATGTCCAAAAGAAGATGAAATAAGAAAAAAAAAATTAAAAAATAGAAAGCTTCCATGAACTCATGCACTAATTTGGTGTGCACCACAAAGGAACCGAAATGAAGGAAAATTAAGACACTAAATGAAACATATGCATAAAAGATGGAACGTCCTAAAGAAAAAGGAAACAAATATGAAATAGAAATAAATTCATATGTACACCAACATGGGAAAGATGACCAAATCCTTGTTAATCCAAAATTAGAAGATGCTAATATTGGTTCATGCACACACATAAGGAAGTCCAAAATCATGGGTAAATCATATTAGAAGTTGCTAAGATATTGTGATCATGGGTACCCTAACCCCTATGCACACCAAGACTGTAATACCCCAAAGTTTTCAAACACACACAACTCGAAAATAAATTTTTTAAAAAATTATGAAATAAATATAAAAATGTGTGAAAATGTGTTTTAAATGACTATTATATAGTATGGTATGAAAATAAAATAAATCAGGATGTTTGATAACGGGAAAAACATTGAAAAACATGGAAAAAACGAGATGCCACACTGGTGACCGCGGTCACTAAAGGCCGAGCGCGGTCCTCAGTGAAAATTTCGGGGAAAAACCTAGGTCACAGTGGTGATCGCGGTTCGTAAAGTGCCGACCGTGGTCATTGTGCAAAATTTAAACAGTTTCAAGCTTGTGATTCGTCATTTCACGCACAGAATTTTTCGAATCAATCCGAAGTTTCAGAGACACGATCCAGAGCTGATTCAAGGAGGAGCTAAAGGTCTAAGGTAGGAATCTGAACCTCTTAATCATTTAAGTTTCAGCTTTATCGATTCATTCAAATTCTGTATCAAAAACTAGGGTTTTGAAGGTTTTGATGGAAAAAATGATCTGGAACCCTATGAGCTCGGATCTTCCTTCTAAACTGATAGTTTATCGATTTAGAACTGAATTATGAAAGTTTTAACTATTCAATTGCAGTTTTAGACAGATCTAGAGGAAATTTGCCTATCTGGAAGATTTCTGAATGTGCAAATCACTTGATAGGTAATAAAACCCAACCTATTCCTCTTTTGAAGTTGTAGTTAGTTTTAAATGTATTCTATTCTTAGTTTGGAACGCGTTGATTGTAAGTTTGCATTTTTGTGAGGAAAAATGAAAATTTGGGATTTTTTGTACTATTGTTGAAGGAGGATTTTTGGTGATTTGGACTAAATGAAGAGGTTTAATCATTTCAGACGATGGATTTTGAGCGTGATCCTCGCGAGTAGGTGCAAGGGTCATTCCTTGTTATTAGGTGGGCGGGATTCTCTTGCTCACTAATATTATGTAGGCCTGAGGTTCAAGGCATGATCTTTGAGTAGCCTAGGATGTTAGATGCATGCTAGGGTGTGTATAATGCTTGGATGCGTTGAGTGATGATTGAGCATAATGTCTAGTTATATGCTTCCAGTATTTGTTTGAATATGCAGCATAATGTCTGGTTATTTATGTCATTTGCTACATGATTTAGATACCTTGATTGATGATTGGGTATGGAATGAAATCTATTGAAACTAAAGAAGATTAAATTAAGATTTAATAACTCAAAGTACCGGAGCGATGGTGGCATCTGTCGACGACTCATGGACGTGGCCAGCTTTGCCGCACGACATCTTCCAGATCCCATCGTTGGTGTTCTTAATGAAGCCTCCTACGAGGGCTGAGAGTTTATTCGGACGAGTGAGCATTTGCCGTACACCATTGCGCCTATTCGTGGACGACGTGACAAATCGTGAACCGTATCATGGCTCGAGGTGGTACCGACTAGCATCAATTTCTTGTCACCGAGGTACACTGGGGGTATAGCTCTTTCGGTCTTAGAATACGACAAAACAAATAACTGTTTAAAACGATTAATGTAATGAAAGTGTCTGCATGTTTTGGATTTCTGGTGTATATAATCCTAGTGATGTGTAGAGATGATCCAATGGGCTTTCGAGCTCACCCCATTTTCTTTTACTGGTACTCGCAGAGGTGAAATATCCTAGTTGACCGTTGATTCAGGGTTTGTTTGGTGATCCCGCTGGGAGGTCACTGTTGGACTTGTACTTTTGTTTTTGTTTAAATTTTTACAGATCATGTATATATTTTGAACAGGCAGTGTGGCCAAATATTTCTTTTGGAACTGTTGTACATTTTCAAATGTTGTTGGGACTTTTGGCTCTGTGAGCCTAATTTTGATTATAGTTTTGAAATGATTTTGGCAATGTTGCCTTCAGAGGTTAATATCATGTGCATGTTTAGTTTTACTTAAACCCTGCCATATGGGTTGGTGATTTTGATGGTTTCCGCTACAGAAATTTGTTTTTCCAATATGAATATTTATTGTGAAAATCTGATGAAGTGTTTGAAATTATTTTTCTGAGTTATGAAATTCGTCGATAGACTTAGTAGGATGTTTATCAATATTGACAATTTTTTTTTTCATTTTATGAAAATTGAGAACAGTTTTAGTGGGTTAAAAAGAGGTTGACGACCCCGGGTCCCCGGCGGATTAGACCCACAGATAGGTGAAAAGTCCCTCATGCACAGCAGATAAGCTGAAGGAAGCGCTCGTATATGCGCTGGGCCCCACGTGACGCATACAGGAGGACTCAGGTTCCAGACTGGGGGTTCGGGGTGTCACAGGGTGGTATTAGAGCTAGCTAGTAGTTCAGTGGGCACATATTGTGTTTGATACCACAGGGTGGTATCAGAGCTCAGTTAGTAGCTCGCTAGGAAAGAGTACAGTCCAATGAAATATTCTAGACTCAATTTTTCACAGGAACTGGTCACCAGATTTTGTTTTCATTGGAAATGAATTTGTACTAGATTTGAAATATTTTTTTTAAGTAAAATGAGTAAGAGGTCATCTATTAGTGACTAGATGACTTGGTGGCTAGAAATTTAGAAAAGAATTGGGTGATACCAACGTTCTTGAGTTACTAGTCACAGGTGGACAAGAGTATAAATAGTAGCCCGGTAGGTGGAAGCTATGCTCCCTACTAGTGATGCGCTATATAGGAATTGTCCGAAACTTGGGACCGATGGTATCACATAGGGAAAAATGTATTTAGTGTTGAAACACTAGGTCTAGGTAAAGACCGGGTGTGCTAGAAGGCACAGTGGATCATACATTAAAAGCTTTAGGGCATAGAATAGACATTGATAATGTGAAAACGCACACTTGATTGGTCATGACACAGTTCAGGAGGATCCTGTATCGCAGATCTCTCTGTAATACTATGGTGAGGAAGCTCAGTGTGGTATACTTAGAGATGATGAGGTATAGAGGAAAACTGAACTTGGAGACTGACGACCAGGTATGGTGAGTGGTCGATTCCTTTGGCAGAACTTGTACACACTATATTCTACTAGGTATAGGACGGTCGTGTATGGTTGGTTTTGCGTCAGCCTTAGGGAGCGAGACACTTGGGAAATTGTAATAGGCAATGAACGGACTCTTTGGAAGAACTTA
>JAJIYU010007855.1:0-18675 GCA_030144865.1 Tinospora cordifolia | reverse complement strand
AAAAATAGAAAGTCAAGTGTGTGTCGCTTGTAAAGTAACACCGGCCCGACCCGCCAATTGGTTAAGTCCACCGTCAAAAGGAACGGTGGTTATGTCCAACTCTCAAATCAATGAACTTGGGGGTTGGGGTGTTACAGCATTTCTCGTATTTATGTAAGTCATGAAGTGATCATGCGAGAAATGAAATATTTCATCATTCATCACACTATCATTCAAACATACCAAACAAGTTCAACAACTTTTCGTATATTATTCTATTTAGCCTAAAACTATTCAAACAAATGTTTCAAATTTTTTTAATCTATATAATCGTATGAGCAAGGAAATCACGCCCACCTGATTTCGTTTGTTACATCTTGAAAAATTCATATGAAATTTGAATTTTATTTAGAAAATTATACGGAATTGATAGATGAAAATTTTGGTAAGTCCTAGTTTACCCAAATGAGGAATTAAAATTAATTTAACAGATTTTTGGGTGAAAATATATGAATATAATGTATAACAAAGGATGTCATAACCAAAAATACAAGGATACGTGCAATTTTTTATGAAAACAGGATTAGAAAGTCAATTGGGATTAAGATTTGGCAAATATCTAAAAATAAAACAAGAAATTCAAGTAAAAAATAAAAATAAATAAATTTAAAACACATCCAACGGCTGCAAACCGTAGATCTAAATCTGATCTCACGATCCGATGGTCGCATGACGATCCACACAAATCTCATTGTTTGTGTGTTTTTCACTGAATTCAAATATTTTCAATTTCAGTCCTAGAATTTTAAATTTCTATTTGAGTATTTCAGTTTTGATTCATGTTTGAGCAATCATATTATCCATGTCATATTAGTATCATGCTTAGGCTTTTAAATTAAAGTATGATGCATGTTTTATGAGTGTTTCGTGAATTGACTATGTATACTCTGAATTTTAGTTTGATTTCATATTCTGAAGTTTATTTTATGAGATCATGATATAAGAATTAATCTAGGATGATGGTGATAATAACCACATACCATTATAGTGGTCAAGGCGACACTATGGATGTTCTTTTCATATGAGTTAGGTCATATGGTTTTCAGACCTAAGTACCTGAGGGTCGTGTACCACATTACCTTGTGGGTCACCATGTGTAATGGGTTGATGCTGACACATGCCACTAATGGGTTGATGCCGAGTGGGCCCTGCTTACTTAGTTAAGAACATCAAGGGCTTAAAGACCCTTTTGGTCTGAGACTCGACTGGAACAAATTGTTGTTTGAAATGCCTAATTATTGTAAGTGTCTAAATTATGATTGTGTTATGAGTTTGAATATGAAATATGGTTGTTCAAAAAGAATCCACTAGGCAATGTGCGCACTCCCTTTCTTATTTTTTAGGAATAGGAAACCTATAGAGCAGTTGAACATGGATAGTTCGTAGATAGTTTCTACCTTATTATTGTTTTTTTGAATTTTTAGGGCATGTTGCCCAAAGTATTTATGATTTTCTACTAAAAAGTATTTTGAAGTCTTCCGCTATAACAATTAGTTCTTTTTGAAAGGTTTTTAGTACTTTCATTTTTTTCTATTATGAATAAAATAGTTTAAATTTTTTTATCTCTTTTAATTTGCCTTGATTTTATTAAAGTAAAAATTTTGTTGTCTTAAATTTTTATACAAAGGCACGAGATATTGAAAAAGAAGAGAATAAGTGTGTGTCACCTGTAAAGTATCACCGGCCCGACTCGCCAGTTGGTTAAGTCCACTGTCAAGAAAATGATGGTTATGTCCAATGCTTAAAGTACGGGGGTTGGAGTGTTACACCATAGACCTTCAAGGCTACTTGCTTTCCTTCGAGCTATTCGATACTCTAAAATTATAAAATTTGAAATTTGACAATCAATAAAACTTTATAAGTTTCTAACTCATATTCAATCTTATCCAAAATATTCTTAAGCTTAAATAGTTTCTAAATTAATTATAAAGTTTAAACATCAATTTCAACTAAATTTATTCGAATCAAAATAAGGTTTCTAAAGTTGAAATAAAAATTACTTTTATTTATTTATAGGTCTTTAGTGTTTATCAAACTTTTGTTCAAAAATACTTCTACGCTTATATTTTAGAAAAATAATACTTCTACTAATTTAAACTTTTAATCTAAAAAAGAAAATTCTAATAATTAATTTTTGAAGCTTCTATACTTCATTTACTTCCAAATAATTCTATTTAGATTTGAATTAATAATTTAAAATGCGAAGACTTGAATTTGGGTTCTCAAAATAATTTACTCATGTTCAATAAATCTCATTCCGCTTAAAATAAGATTTTTATATCTAAAATTTGAAGTAAGCTCTAATTTACTAATTTATTATATAAAAATCCCTAAGTTATTCTTTTAAAATAAATTATTCATCTTCAAGATAATAGATCTAAATTATAGATTTCTTAAATTCTAAGTTCCAAAATAAAATAATTTCATCTTAAGACTCTTTTTTAAATGATTTAATTAATTTCTATTTGAATTAGAAAATTATAATATTTACTATTTGCACCAAGCTTCTAAATAAAAATTTAATTTCTAATCTTCGAATTTCCATATCAAACTAAATCAAAATAATAGTTCTTAACAAAGAATTACTAAACTTCAGCTTTTTGTTTCAACTCCTGAAGAGTCGAATTTTCTAATTTTTATCCTACGCATTTAAAATAAAGGAAAATAATAAATTTCAAATTATCTAAAATTTAAAAATAAAAAATTAAAAGTATTATACCTTCCTTCGTCTTCTTCGCCCGAATGACACCAACGACAAAACCCCTTTGTTGCAGGTTATTCTTTGCGCATATCGCAACTGATTTTTCTTCAATCTTCTCATCTTGTTCGTCAACCAAACACCATGGCTTGCAGCAAAAAAACCCAAATACACAAAATCCAGATTTTTCCTCTTTCTTTATTCTTTCATTCTTGTTATTCTTCACGAACCAAACGCAACGCAAAAGCCCCAAATTGATGCCCTAACTTTCGTTGCTCTTTGTTCTTGTTGCTGTTAATGGCCTAACACACCCGATGAGCATCAGTTTGCACCCAATGACACCCAACGCATCAACAACTAGCAGCTTCTTCTTCATCTTCCATTTCAGTTCGCCTAAACACAAACCCAAATTGTCTTCTCTGTTTCCTGTGAATCATAACAGCAAATCAACGTTTGTTGGTTTTCTTTCTTGTTCGTTCATCATAGCCAGCCACACACAAGCTGCACAACCCCAAATCATAAAACCAAATTTTCTTCTCTTCAATCTTCATTTTCATTGTGAATCATGGCCTACCAAAACCAAATTTTCATTCTTCTTTTGGTTCGTGAATCACACACAACGGCAAGTAAGAAACCCCCAAATAAATTTCCAAACAATCTTGTTCATCTTTCCAACTAAACAACCATCTAGATCAAACAAATCCCAAATCAAAAACGCACAACACACAAACAACCCGCCCCAAATACATCTTTGCCCTAAATCTAAAAACACACAAATAAAAAAAAAATCCCAAACCAGATTTGTAACACCCCAGCCCCCGCATCTTTAAGCATTGGACACAACCACCATTCTCTTGATGGTGGACTAAACCAAACGGAAGGTCAGGCCGGTGTTACATTTATAAGTGACACACACTTGACTTTCTTTCTATTTCAATTATTTCATGCCTTGATTGTACTGAACAGAACATAACTTAAATTTAAAAATAAGGCAATAATAAAAGAAATAACTAAAATTCATAAACTCAATTAATTAAATAAAACTGAGTACATAATTTGATTTAAAAATAATTACAGCGGAAGTCTTAAAACTTGAGCAACATGCCCTTACATAGAAATTAAAAACCTTTTTAAATAAAAAGAGCCTAACTAATTTTCGTAGTCTTCATGTAAATCAATTACCTGAAAAATAGAAAGAAGGGTGAGCACATAGCCCAGTAGATCTTTCTAGACATCTAAATCATTATTTCAATTTAAACAAACCAAGCATATCAAACACTTTTGTACATTAGGCGATTCAAACAAATTTCTTGTTTATGGTTGACATTCGGACCGAAAGAGTTTAATCTCTGTGTTCCACATCGTGGGGAGAGAGAATGACAAACGAAAACTCAAACCCCAATATATATGAAGTGGGATCACTCTTGGAAACCCAATTCAAAATCATCAATGGTAAACTGGCAAGCCGGGTCGGGGGGTGGAACACACACGATGACACTATGCAGTCCATCATCGCGCCGGTACATGGATTGAATCATTATTTAATCTTTTCTTAGTGATAAAACACACAATATCAGATTAAACCATCGATGCAACATATACAAAACATGAACAATTAAATATTTATTCATGGCACAATTCATAACATGAATCAGTATTCTTATTTCTAAACATGCATAATATGTATATTTATGGCACATCAAATAAATAAAGCATGCATATTAAAATATACATTCAATCAATCATCTTCAAAAGATCATCACACATGCAAGATTTATTCAAATCAAAATAAAGAAGTAGAAGTTAGAAGTCACTTCCGCCTTAAAAAGGTCTCTTCTGTACGCCTCTGAAATCCAGCAGAGTTCTGTTACTTCAAGGCTTCCAAACACTCAAGAACTCTCAAAAACACTCAAGAACAGTTCAAAATCACTAAAAAAACTGAGGGGATTGCCAAGAAGAAGGCTTTGAGAACAAGATGACAATTCAACTCTTGTTTCTTAGGATGAGATGAATTGTGAGCATGGGAGGTGTTTATATAGAGTTCAAAAGGGTAGACAATGGAAAGTTTGGGGTGTCATCTTGTGGAAAACTTACCAGTTCTTCAAAATTTCGTGGCCCCTAAGCATAGGAGATTAGGAAGTGAATTTTTCGAAAATTTTTGGGAATTTAGAAACCAATTTTCAAATTTTTAAATGATTTTCTAGAATTCTTTCGTATTTTCTCGGGTTTTTTTTTCAGAGCCTCGGATCAGAACCGTCCAATTTTCCTTGTATCACGCATCAGATCACGGGTAAGATTTTCAGGTCTGTTGTGGATCATTGGATCGTTCTCGATCGCGTCAAACGCAAATGATTTGATCTGGATAGATAGATTTCCTCGAACGTAGCACGATCATCAAGGCATCTAAGATTTTCACCGTCGGATGAACCTTGAACACAACACACGTTCGCGATCATCAAATACGATTCGTCCGATTGTCCTCGAGCATAGTACGCGGATCTGGTTCGCGATTAACGAAATGCATCTGGACCGTCAGATCGAGCGAACTTAATCTTGGACCATTGATCAACATCGAGTGACGCATTTCTTCGCGATCGATCGAAGACGTCTCGAATCCAAGCCATCCGATTGTCCTCGAGCGCAGCACCATTCGCGATTGATTCCTGAGACTTTGATCTCCACCGTTAGATGGATCTCGAGCACAGAATTTGATCTTGATCACCGATCCGGGCTGCACGATGAACCTCGAGTGTAGTGTCATTCGTGATCGGAGGATCAAATCTAAGCCGTTAGATGAGGCAGATCATTTCTGGGCCGTCGATTTCAGTGTTTTGGTGCTCCTTGGTACTGTTTTGGGCTTCGATTTCATTCGTAGGATTTTGCAGATTTGTTTTGGACCGTTGGATGCAGTTTCTAATTACCAAATTTGATTTTTTAAGGTTGCTATTATCCAAAAATTGCTAATTAGACACTTCCTAATTGATGAAAACTTAATTTTCTTGTATATTCCCTTCTATTTTATTATCTTACTAATATTTTTTCCTTTCTAATTATTTAATATTACATTTATTAGATATTTTCTATAATAACCTACATTTTTTATTTTCATGTATTTTTATTTATTTTGTATTTCATTTTCAAATAATAATTTATGTAATTATAAATTAAAATTTATATAATGTTTTATTTATTTTTAATAAATACACTTACACCACATTTTTATTTAATTATACAAATTTTTCTATGTACATATTCCTATAATATGTAGTATTAACATTTATTATGCTAACACACACTTTATTCATACACACATTAACCTATATATATGTGTGTATAAATATATATACTTTATTTCTTTATTTCTTAAGCAACTCTTTTAATTTGACATTTTCATTTAAATATCAAATTAAGGTTTTATTTGCCTATTTTATTTTACATCTAAATATTTTATATTATATTTTATTTCCTAACCCATAATTTGCACCCAAAGATGTCTTAAAATCTTCAAAATTATTTTCACTTGACTTATTTCATTTAATTTCCTTAAACTTATTTATCTTTAATTATTTGACAAAATTTTGAGTTATTACAACCTACCTTCTTTAAAAGAATTTCGTCCTCGAAATTTTTATACATTTATTCGTCTGTCATTTTGTTAGGTATTTCTGGTAAATGGGTTGGTTTTGACTAATTGATAAGCCTAAGGGCTCGAGTCTTTGTAACTATCTTGGTGACAGCCTCTAATGTTTTCGAAGCTACATGGTTAAGGAATTTGGCTATCGTTTGCTAAATTTAGCAAGACTGTGTTTCATAAGTTGCGTCTCCTGATCAACACGATGTCTAACCGTTTGGTTCATTGTATTCGTGTATGTTCCCTAATAGGTCATTTCATGCATAACAAACTCCCTGATTCTCAGCTGTTGATTTTCTAACCTTAGATCGGTTCTTAAGTAATGGTGGCTTCTCCAAATGATCGAATGGGTTACTTTAGTAGGGAATACTATTGTGTGATCTGCTTACTCTATCGATTCTAGGGTATACAGATCCTTTCGAATCTTAGGGTATTCTCAGCATCTAACTTGAACTCAGTATGCCTGTCCTGTTCATTTTCCTCTATTAAGCTTGTGAGTCATTTGCCTTTCCTTTTGTTTATTTTGTGGTTTCTTGTTTTTGTTCCTTACGGATCATTTGAAGTGGACATCCTTTTTGATTGAATTAATCTCAATTGTCGTTCCTTTGAGCATGGTTAGTCTTAGAGGAATGACTAGCTCATTGATTCCCATTCTTAGCTCATTTTGAACCTCAAGCTGTGACTGTAGAGTCCTCATCACCTGCTCGACCACCTTTCGAGTGATTTCTGCTATTATCTCTAGTGATAGGACGGAAGCTGCTGTCACATCTACCCTTTGGTTACTTTGATCAGTTGCATTGGTGTTTTCTTGGATTCCTTCCATTATCTACAAGCCAAAGCCACTTTACTATCATATCATAGCAGTTTCAAATAGGATATTCATTTAGGGTACTCACCCATCTTTTCTTATCTTCAGGATACTAAGTGTTTTTCCAGACTTGAGAAATGGTCATCTTTCCTACATCGTATGTTGTATTCGTTTCTTCAAGTTTTCGTTCCGTTCGTACTACCATGACTCTAGATTCATGTCTCTAGGTTCTCGATTTGTTTAGTGGCTTAAAGGTTTTTCTTCTAGGTTTTTTTCATGCATGGGTATAGGATTTGGTCTTAAAGCAAATAAACATTACAACATGCATATCACACAATCACACAATCACGCTAGCACAGCTAGGTCCCAATCTTCCACCTAAGCTTTCAAGTTCAAGTGTCTCATACCACTCTACCCCTTCCACTTAGGTTTTCACTCGGAACAAAGCTGCACCCAAAAAATTTCGCAAATATCTCGATAACTAAGGTTCCCGAGCCCACTATACTCCATTGTCCCATACCAACGAGCATAGAGAAACTCGTTCTACCAGAGTTACCGATCATTCACCACACATGGTCCATCATTCTCCAAGCCCAAGTTTCCTCCATACCCCCGAATTCCTATGCATCCCATACTACAAATAAATCGAAAGATACAGAAGCTTCCCAGCCTCGTGTCCTGATCAAACAATTTTTTGTTTTCACACAAGTTCTCGTCTCTAGCCTATGCCCTAGAGATTTATGCTTTTGATCCACTGTGCCACCCTTGGCTACACCATTTTCTACCTAAGGTCTTTTTTTGGACCTAGGGTTCAATCTGGTTGACTCACAATAAGAGTGTTCTTCAACTCCAACTACTCATATGAGTTGATGGGACAACCTCTAGATTGGGCAGCGAGACCGAAGTCTGCTTAGCAACCACACTTTCTAGGGTGGGATAACCCACCTCCCTTTTAATGTTTAGCTTTACTCGGGACAAGGCTTACCCACTATCAGCTCAACTTGTAATCTTTGTATTCAAACAAACCTTTGAAAACATATCTTTCCTTTTTGAAAATACTTTCTAAAACATTTTTCAATTTTCAAAAATAAAAGGTAGCGCACTAAATTTCAATCTAATTCAGTGTGAAACCCTAATTTGAGTTTCTAATTCTTTGTCAAGCAACTAATGTTTGACATTCTATTTTCTAGCCTAATCAACACATGTTTAGGCTTAACTTTCTATTTCTAGCCCAAGGCACCTAATGCCTAGGCTCTGATACTACCTTTGGTTTCAGATTAACTTTCTAATTCTTGCCCATTTCATCTACTAACTAAGCTCTAATACCGCCTTTGGTATCTGAGTAACTTTCAAATTCTTGCCCAGTATATCTACTAACTGAGCTCTGATACTACTTTTGTAACACCCCAACCCCTGCATCTTTAAGCATTGGACACGGCCACCATTCTCTTGACGATGGACTAAACCAAACGGTGGGTCGGGCCGGTGTTACATTTACAAGTAACAGACACTTGACTTTCTTTCTATTTTAATTAATTCATGCCTTGATTGTATTGAACAGAACATAAATTAAATTTAATAAGGCAATAATAAAAGAAATAACTGAAATTCATAAACTCGATTAATTAAATAAAATTGAGTACATAATTTGATTTAAAAATAATTACAGCGGAAGTCTTAAAACTTGGGCAACATGCCCTTACATAGAAATTAAAAACTTTTTTAAATAGAAAGAGCCTAACTAATTTTCATGGTCTTCATGTAAATCAATTACTTGAAAAATAGAAGGAAGGGTGAGCACATAGCCCAGTGGATCTTTCTAGACATCTAAATCATTATTTCAATTTAAACAAACCAAGCATATCAAACACTTTTGTACATTAGGCGATTCAAACAAATTTCTTGTTTATGGTTGACATTAGGACCGAAAAAATTTAATCTCTATGTTCCACATCGTGGGGAGAGAGAATGACAAACGAAAACTCAAACCCCAATATCTATGAAGTGGGATCACTCTTGGAAACCCAGTTCGAAATAGTCAATAGTAAACCGGCAAGCCGGGACTGGGGGTGGAACACACACAATGACACTATGTCACACCCCACCGGGCCCACCGATCCCACCAGACCTACGCCGCATGGCGCACCGCGTGGCGGCTGTGACTTACTAGGTACTGTCCTCTCCCCTAGGGGTTTTTCCTTCGCCTCCACAGATATTCGAACCTAGGACTTGAGGCTTAAGTACCTAGTTCATTCTTCATCTGCTACCATTGAGCCACTGGCTCAATGGTAGTGGATGTTGCAAGAACAATGTACTTGTCCCCTAGGTCATGGGTTCAAAACTCCACGGAGGCAAAATAAAATCCCAGGGGGGGAACAGTACCTTGTGAATGACACGTCATGACGTGGGCCCTACAACGTGGGTGAGAGTCCCAGTGGGTGTTACAATAAAAAGGCACCTTTCTTATTGTAACACCCACCGGGAATCCTACCGAGACTCTTACCCACGTCGTAGGGCTTACGTCATGGTGTGTCACTCATAAGGTACTGTCTCCTGCCCCCTGGGGTTTTCTTTCGCCTCCGCGGAGATTCGAACCCAAGACCTAGGGCTCAAGTACTTAATTATTTCATCATCCGCTACCATTGAGCTATTTAAAATCTCACGGGGGGGGGGAACAGTACCTTGTGAGTGACACGCCATGACGTGGGCCCTACGACGTGGGTAAGAGTCCCGGTGGGTGTTACACACTATGCAGTCCATCATCGCGTCAGTACGTGGATTGAATCATTATTTAATCTTTTCTTAGTGATAAAATACACAATATCGGATTAAACCATCGATGCAACATATACAAAACATGAATAATTAAATATTTATTCATGGCACAATTCATAAAATGCATCAGTATTCTTATTTCTAAATATGCATAACATGTATATTCATGGCACATCAAATAAATAAAGCATGCATATTAAAATATACATTCAATCATCATCTTCAAAACATCATCACACATGCAAGACTTATTCAAATCAAAATAAAGAAGTAGAAGTTAGAAGTCACTTTCACCTTAAAAAGGTCTCTTTTGTACGCCTTTGAAATTCGGCAGAGTTTCGTTACTTCAAGGCTTCCAAACACTCAAGAATACTCAAGAACAGTTCAAGATCACTCAAGAACTGAGGGGATTGCCAAGAAGAAGGCTTAGAGAACAAGATGACAATTCAACTCTTGTTTCTAGGGATGAGATGAATTGTGAGCATGGGAGGTGTTTATATAGAGTTCAAAAGGGTAGAGAATGGCAAGTTTGGGGTGTCATCTTGTGGGAAACTTTCCAATTCTTCAAAATTTCGTGCCCCCCAAGCATAAGAGATTAGAAAGTGAATTTTTTGAAAATTTTTGGGAATTTAGAAACCAATTTTCAGATTTTTAAATGATTTTCTCAGATTTTTCGATATTTTCTCGGGTTTTTTTTTCGGAGCCTTGGATCAGAACCCCCCGATTTTCCTTGTATCACGCATCAGATCACAGTTAAGATTTTTTGGGTCAGCTGTGGATCGTTGGATCGTTCTCGATCGCGTCAAACACAGATGATTTGATCTAGACCGATAGATTTCCTCGAACGCAGCACGATCATCAAGGCATCTAGGATCTTCACCGTCGGATGAACCTAGAGCATAGCACACGTTCGTGATCATCAAATACGATCCGTCCGATTGTCCTCGAGCACAGTACGCGGATCTGGTTCGCGATTAATGAAACGCATCTGGACCGTCAGATCGCGCAAACTTAATCTTGGACCGTTGATCAATCTCGAGTGACGCATTTCTTCGCGATCGATCGAAGACGTCTCGAATCTGGGCCATCCGATTGTCCTCAAATGCAGCACCGTTCGTGATTGATTCCTAAGACTTTGATCTCCACTGTTGGATGGATCTCGAGCACAGCATCCGATCTTGATCACCGATCTGGGCTGCACGATGAACCTCGAGTGCAGTGTCATTCGTGATCGGCAGATTGAATCTGAGCCGTTAGATGAGGCAGATCATTTCTGGGCCATCGATTTCAGTGATTCAGTGCTCCTCGGCGCTGTTTTGGGCTTCGATTTCATTCGTTGGATTTTGCAGATTTGTTTTGGACCGTTGGATGCAGTTTCTAATTACCAAATTTGATTTTTAAGGTTGCTATTATCCGAAAATTGCTAATTAGACACTTTCTAATTGATGAAAACTTAATTTTCTTGTATATTCTCTTCTATTTTATGATCTTACTAATATTTTTCCCTTTCTAATTATTTAATATTGTATTTATTAAATATTTTCTATAATAACCTACATTTTTCATTTCCATGTATTTTTATTTATTTCGTATTTCATTTTCAAATAATAATTTATGTAATTATAAATTAATATTTATATAATGTTTTATTTATTTTTACTTACACTACATTTTTATTTAATTATACAAATTTTTCTATGTACATATTCCTATAATATGTAGTATTAACATTTATTATGCTAACACACAATTTATTCATACACACATTAACCTATATATATGTGTGTGTAAATATATAAACTTTATTTCGTTATTTCTTTTTTTTTCTAATCTTTATTTCTTAAACAACTCTTTTAATTTGACATTTTCATTTAAATATCAAATTAAAGTTTTATTTGCATATTTTATTTTACATCTAAATATTTTATATTATTTTTCATTTCCTAACCCATAATTTGCACCCAAAGATGCCTTAAAATCTTCAAAATTATTTTCATTTGACTTATTTCATTTAATTTCCTTAAACTTATTTATCTTTAATTATTTGACAAAATTTTGGTTTATTACAAGATTGCACCACCACGCACGATGGCTGGTTTTCATCTTCTTCAATGCACACACCCTCTTTTGCTCTTCATCTTCATTTTGTTCTTGATTCTTCCTCTTTGTTCCTTCTTATTTCTTCATTTCAACTCAACACTAAAGCTTCGTATCAACGAAACTCCTGTTAACAATAAAAAAAACAAGATTTTCTTTCCATCATTTAATCCATCTATGCAAAACCCCAATTTCAGTTTTCAATTTTTTTCCCTTCTTTCCTCTTTTGTTTATCTTCTTCCCATGTTTCATGATGTTTCCAAGCTTTTCTAGATTTCTCTTTTTTTTCTGGCCAAACAAAGCACATTTTTTTTGTTTTTGTTTGATTTTGATTTTTTTTCCAACCGTTTTACTAAAACAATAGAAATTTCAGATTTTTTCGATCAACTAATATTTATTTTATTTCTTGATTAATTAATTTTACATTTTTGTCATCGACATGCAACCAAGCATCATATTATTATTATTATTATTATTATTATTATTATTATTATTATTATTATTATTATTTCTTTCTTGAGTGACTATTTTATTTTATTTTGTTATTTTATTTAAGTCGTGAAGTGTACACGTTCGTAAAATTCTGAGGTGTTATATGGACGAAGAAGGAGAACAAAACCAACTAATATTGAGATTTAGGTGTGAAGAAAGAAGAAGCAACTGTGCGTTGCTACTAGTGCATAAACAAGAGGAACAAAGTAGTTTTTTTGTTGCTATGTTTGGTTGTCCATGAAAAGGAAAAGAAAATGTGATGCCCTAGATTTGGTTCAGCCACCCTTAGAGCACATCCATGGCTCGCGATTTCATGAGCTACGGAGGGGATTTTTGCGGGTTTGAGGTTCAGAACCCTTTTAGAATGAAATAAACCCTTATTTTCTTCCAAATGATGAGCTTAATAGTTCTAACCAAGTTTTTGAGGGATAGATTATTGATTTGCAGATTTGAAAGGGTTAGGAGATTTGGACCCTAGTTGTCAAAGCTTGGGCAGAGGATTTTGGTAGTATTAGGTATAATAACCTAATTTTCTTTCTTAAATAAGGTTTAAATAATCTTATTCAGGTTTTTTGGGCTATTGAATAATAGCTTATGAACTGAAAAAGAATTTAGTAGCAGAGAGCCTATTTTAGAGGATTCTAGAGCTGAAGTTCAAGGCTGTAAGGTATAGAGGCCTATTTATTTAATTTTGAGGTTGTTATGAATTTGAATAAATTAATTAAATTCTTAGAGATGCAGAGAACATGTTGAATTAATCGGAGAGCTCTGAAATAAAAAATAAGGCATTTTGGAGCCTACAACTAAAAGGTTTGAGTTTGAATTTTTATTTCTCGTTGAAATATTTATTTGTAATGATAAATATTCTATTTTGATATGAATGTGAATAAATGAAAAAAAAATATCGAAGTTCAAAGGTTGTGGAGATTCAGAGATCAAAAATTTAATTTATTTAATATATTGATGTGGTTATTGGAATGTTGGAATAATCTTGTTTAGCTAGAAATAATTATTTAAAAACCATGAAAATTTGTATATGTCTCTTTAGCTGAAAATTATTTTATTTAAATTGAAAAAAGGAAGTAGGAGCTTAGAAAGAATTATTATAATGATTTTTCATTGCAAATTGATATTTTTAAAACAAACTCTAGCGACGAATGGAAGCAAAGGAAATCCAAGAAATCCAGGTGGACGGGATTTCCTTGCTCATGCATATTATATGGATTTAAAATTTAAAATATTTGTTTGAATAGTTCTAAGTTAATTAGAATTTCATTAGAAATGTGTTGGACTTGTTTGGTGTGCTTAGATGATAGTGTGATGAATAAACTATTTCATTTCACGCATAATTAATTCATGACATGCATAAATAGAAGAAATGCATTAGATAACATTATTTATTCATTTGACTACCATGTAGATTGCATTTTTATAATATTGATTGTTTATTCGAACTGCTATTAAATTGCATGCATAATTCGATAAATTCTCTATTGTGTTGCGCGATGCTTGGGAATGATTGAACTTTTTTGGAAAAAAAATTTTAAATAAGATTGAAGGATTATTAAGAATCCCTATACTGGTGCGATTGACGAGCCCAAAACGGATTGAGGTGGCATCTCCTGTATGTCACCGCTTGAGATTGACGAGCCATAAAGCGGGTCATAGGTATTCCCAACCCTGAGTTGTCTGAGACAGCTAGAAGTCTTTGGGAGCCAGTACGAGGTTGCAGTTAGTACTCTCTCTTAGACTATGATACTAAGAGATGATTAATTTTAAACCTTCTATTTTAAAATTAGATCATGAGGAATACTGAGAGTGATCTCAACACTCTTCTAATCTTAGATTTCAACCAAAATCAAATGAATGTTTGAAACACATAATGTGTGAAAGTGTTTATAATGTTTTGAATTTTGATCTGTATAATGCGTGTGATGTATATGAAAGATCCACTAGGCTTTCGAGCTCACTCCAATCATTATTCTTTAGGTACTCACAGAAGCAGAACACAGTGATCAGCACCAGTCAATCTGAGTAGCGTAAAGGTCACCATACTTAGAGGTCGATGTGTTTTGGCTTCGAGTTCCCTTTTTGTTGTAATTTAAATAGACAAAGCATGTACTTGTTTTGTTTTGCTTTACAATTTACTTGTAAATGAGTGTTTTCATTTTGGGACTTGAACTATTTCCATGTTTTGATATAAACGTTAATCATCTCATATATATATATGAAGTATGCAGTTTTAGTCAAATTTTTGAAAAAATTTTTCCGCTGCGAGATTTCTAATTTCTAATTTTTTATCTCTGTTTAGTTTACTGTGAAGGTCTAGTGAACAATGCAGAAAGATGATTTGACTATATACTCAATAAAAAATATGTTTTCATGCAATTACCTAAGAAATGTTTATTTGAATTTTGAAATTGTCTTCAAAGGAATTGAAAGGAAATTCATGCGATTTTCAGGCTCTTAACGGGCAACGTCCCGCATGTGAGGCAACTCTGCCAAAGGAATACCTCTCCACGTTAACCCAATATCACGTGATAGGGGGTTCGATTTGAGAGTCGGGGTATTACAGTTTAACAATCAATCATAGTCATGCCAATATTATACAAGAACAAAATCAACAAAATAGAAATGAAAAGGGATATATGAATATAAATGAACAAGTTAAGAAAACTCGATTAAAATCGACATCAAAGTGCATCCATCCATTCAATCCAAAATATAACAATAAATCATATCATGTTGTTAAGTCTTAAACTAACAATCACCATGTTTTGAATCAAAATTCATATAATATTAATGAGCAAGGAAATCCTGCCCACTTGAGATTTTCTCGGATTTCCTTTACCTTCGTTCGTCGCTAGGATTCGTTCTTAAAATATAAATATACAATAAAAATCATTATAGTAATTCTTTCTAGATTCCTACTTCCTTTTCAAATTTAAATAAAATAAATTTCCAGCTAATAAGACATTCAAGAATTTCTATAGTTTTTAAATAATTATTTCTAGCTAAACAAGTTATTCCAACATTCTGATATTCACATCTAAGTATTAAATAAATTAAAATTTTCAATCTTCGAATCTCCACAACCCCCTAAACTTTGATGTTTTTTCTATCATTTATTCACATCCATATCAAAACAGAATATTTACAATCACATATAAATATTTCAAGTAAGTTTAGGTTTTTAGAAACCAACCTCTTGACCATAGGCTCCAAAATGCCTTAATTCCTATTTCAAAGCTCTTCGATTAATTCAACCTATTCTTGGCATCTCTAAGAATTTAATTAATTTATTTAAATCCATAATAGTCTCAAAATTAAATGAAATAAACCTTTATACCTTACAACTTCAATTCCAGAATCCTCTAAAATGAGGTTCTAAACGCCAAAATTCCATAACAATATAAAAGCATTCATAAATGGAATATAGTTTTAACAACCAAAAATCTTGTGATAAAAGATTTCCAAAAATCAACTCTTATATGTCTACTTTATTCTAAAATAGAATCTCTCCCATATTATTATTTTCATTAAACCCCAAATCAGAATTTCAATTTCCATTCACAGCTATTCCAAAATAACCCCCATCATATATCATTACTTCTAAAAGAATTAGGTTTAGAATATCAAACCTCCAGCTATCGTTCCAAAACTTCCAATTTTTCTACTCTGGAGATTCTTGAGTATTCATACCTGTTCTTTGTAAGTCTTATAATCCAAATAATTCATTTAAAACTAACTATAGTCTCAAATTAAAGAAAATATATTTTTATACCTTCCAAATTATTTAGAATTTTGCTCCAAAATCTTTCCAATGAAGCTTCTCAATCCACAAATCACCGTTCAATCACTTCAAATCCATAATAAAACAACTGAATTCTTCATTTAATAAAGAAATTTGGATTTACCTCATCCGAAATGGACCTACACGTCAAAACCCCTTTCGTTCCTCTCTGAAGCAAGTTTCGATGCCCTAAATCATGTTCCAAACAATTTCGAATGTCGAAACCCCCTTTCACAACTCGTTCTTCATGGATTTAGGGCATCACTGTGCCCAGATCTGTCCACAAATGAAAACCACCTTCGTTGTTGTTTGTCCTTTGTGCGCACAACAGAACGTACCAGCATTCTCCTTTGTCTTCATTCTTCTTTGCGCAGCAGAACGCAAATGCATTCTTCAGCTTACTCACGCACACCGCTGTTGTACTTCGTTCCAAACGCAGCTGGTTTTCCTTCATCCAACATGCACAACAGCTAAAACATTGTAACACCCCAATTTTCAACTAGACCTCTGTTCACGTGTTACCTCACGTGTGGATCGTCACCCGATGAAAACCGAAATGCTACTTGAAAATTCCGTTCTGTGCAAATCCTTTTCTTCAAAAGTAACTTCATAATATATTTGTTCTTAAGTCAATATCTGGGTAATTATTTATCAAAATAAAACATCAAAGGCTCCTCAAAATATTCACTGGATTAACCAATACAATTCATCGTAATGCCGCGGAAATCCTTAAAATTATTCATTCAAACCAAAAATTGTTAACCGAGTAAAGCCATTTAAAGATACAACAACCAATTTAGAACCAACAAAATTTCATTAAAACAATTCAATAAAGTACATAAAACTTAACCTTCAAGTCACCTATCCCAGACGACCTCCCCGTGATGTATCCAATTAAAGTGCGAGTCTTCTGACGTAGGTTACCGGACTATAAGTCCATGTGTACCTGAAAGATGGAAATGAGAGTGAGCTCGAAAGCTCAGTGGATCCATCCTATACATCACATGCATTATACAGACTCAATCCAAAACACTACAAACACTTTCACACATTAGGCATTTCAAACATTTATTTGTTTTAGTCGAAATCTAAGACCGGAAGAGGGTTAAGATGCCTCTTGGTACTCCCTGTGATCCAATCTAATCTCAGAGGGTTCCAATAACCGTCTAAAATCAATCAATACTCATATCACAGTCTAAGAGAGCGCACTTACTGCAGCATTGTACCATCTCCCAAAGACTTCGAGCTGTCACAGTCAGCTCCGGGTGGGAATACCTACGATCCACCTTATGGCTCGACGATATCAAGTAGTGACATATAGGAGATGCCACCTCGATCCGCTTCAGGCTCATCAATCGTACCGATACGTGGATTCTTAATGATCCATTGTCTTATTTTAGTTTTAAAAGCAATTCCAATCATGCTGACCATCATACATATCATAAAAAATAAATCAAATAATGCAGACTATTCACATGAGTAAATGATGAGATCTAAATGCATGACTCCCTATTAACGCATGCTATAAATAAACAAGGCACAATTTAAATAAATCATCATACCATCATCCAAGCACACCAAACAAGTTCAGTCAATTTTTATAACAAAATTCCAATAATCCTAGAGCTATTCAACCAGATGCTTTGAATCTTAAATCCGTATAATACAAATGAGCGAGTAAGTCACGCCCACCTGATTTCGCCGATCTTCAGGGCTCCTTGCTTTCCTTCGAGATCCTCGATACGCTAATATACATATAAATCTGAAATTCAACAGTTAATGAGATTTACTAATTTCCTAATTCACATTTAATCTTATTCAAGTTATTCTTAGACTTAAATAGTTTCAAAATAATTATGTAGTCTTGGAATCAAATTCTGGATTATTGCTCAATTTGAATTTAAAACTTTAATAATTTAATTACAAGTCTTTTCGTAAAATTAGGTTTCTAATAACTTAATCTTCGCAGTTTAAATAATTTATTAATATCGAAATTAATCTAATTACGAGCAAAATAAGACTTCTTTTTGTCAAGTCTTTAGTCTTGTTAGGAATTTTGAGTTTTACTCTCTTACTATTCTTAGAACTTTACTAAGATTATTTATCGTGCTAATTAAATTAATTATTACTCATTTGTTTTCCTACTTTAAATAATTAACTACTTGAATAATTTAGTACTTGAATAAATGATTTCTAATTTTTTTAACTACTTAATTTAAATATTTAAGTTGTTGGAAACACATTAATTTATTTTGTTCTTCCATCTTATTATTTTGTCATTTTAAAGCTTTCTAGTTCTAACCAAATGCATATCAATTCATTTTCACTATCTTAGGTTCTAA
>JAJIYU010007854.1:0-18657 GCA_030144865.1 Tinospora cordifolia | reverse complement strand
TTTGTTTTGTTTCAATTCTAATGATTTTGACTGATACAAAGAATGTGTGCCGACGAAGTGCTTCTTGATATTAAATTTTTCTTCTTTTGTTCACTTTGGACCGGGATTTTTGTTTTCATGCTCTGTTTGTTGGGAAACTGGGGAGTTCTTGATTTTGTGGTTTTTTGGTTTTGCGGATTTTGTTTTATCTTGGTAGTAGAGAGCATAGTTTCGTGACATTTTTTGAGGAAATCAAAGCTAGGTTCATAGTTAGAGCTTCGACAAGATGTGGGGTTTGTTTTGCACAAAATCGATTTGTTTGTTGTTGAAATGTTCTAATTTTGTGTTCAAAAAGAGAGAGTTCGCTAGGAGCGAGAGAGTGTGTCTCAGAAAGAGCGAAGGACTGCCATGAAAGCCGGTGTTGTTTAGCATTTTAATCTAGCTCGCGCTTTTTTTCTGCATCAGTGACTTTATCCAGCAGTGTTTTTATTTGTAGTGAGCAACAGTGAACGAAGAGAAACGAAAATAGGAGCGGCGCTCGGCGAAACAGCAGCGAAGAAGATGCAACGGAACAACGTCGGCGGCGTGAGCAGTGGCGGCCGTGAATCAACGAAGAGGAAGGAGCAACAAAGAAGAAATGAAAATATTCTGGTATAACTATAATATTTTAAGTTATATGTTATAACGGAAACTTTATAAAAAAATGAGTGTATATTATTGTAAAAAAAAAAAAT
This sequence comes from Tinospora cordifolia, assembly GCA_030144865.1. NCBI lineage: Eukaryota > Viridiplantae > Streptophyta > Magnoliopsida > Ranunculales > Menispermaceae > Tinospora > Tinospora cordifolia. The sequence goes on along the minus strand of JAJIYU010007854.1, from coordinate 17,944 downwards.
TCTGACTTTTTTATAATTTTTTCTAATTAAAACCCTAAACCACTATTTTTCATTTGAAACACTCTCTTTCCTTTCTCTCTGTTCAAAACTTTATGTAGACAATCTTTTTCAATCTCATCAAATGGCCTACTTCACTCACATTTTGCTGCAAAATTTGAAGAATCTTGCAACCATCAAACACTTTGACACTAAAAGTAAGAATCCTACGAAGATATATTATTCATGTTGGAGTGTATTTGTAGAAACCATAAGAAATGTAAATTATGATGTTTTAAAATGCTTCTCATGGATTTTAGTTGTGTTAAAAAAATGGATTAGAAAGGGGAGAAAGGGTGGTGGAGCAAATACTTACTCCATCACCAATACGATTTGTTTGTCGAATAAGTGATGGGTGGACCACCTTGTCAATTGCAAAATGTGACGAACAAAGGGCTTTTTTTTGGCGCAAAAAGTGACAAAAAGTATACAACCAGGCACATGGCTACAAACAGTATCAATGGGAGCAGATTGTCCCTATTTTTGGTATATTTGTGTTGATCCTTTTATATATTTCCTTAAAACACATGTTAACATCTTTGTCCCTTTTTCTTTTGTAGATATGCCACCATAAAAACTTGTTGATACACCTGTTAAAGAACAGAATAGCATGTCCTTGAAGATTGATTATCACACAAGGAGGTGTCCATAGACAATACCTTAAATCGATGGATGTGATATCTAAGAAAAGGAAAACACAAGGATAGTCCTCTGGATCTTAACGTCAACTCTAAACAAGAAAATATTTGAAATATCTAATGTTTGAAAGTGATTGCAAATTGTTGTTTTAACTAAAAATAATGCTTGTGATGCATTTAAGAAGATGATCTACTGGGTTCCTTTAAGCTCACCCATTTTATTTTATTTTTCAAGCACATTTGACTAAAGTAGATTTGGACACCCTTCCTAGTAGTAACAATGTAAATAGCCAGACTAGTGAGAATATTGAGAGATTCTCTTAGGTTTGGTCGGATGGGCCTTAGGTTTTATTTGATGTTTCAATATTTTGAACTTTAGATTATTTGTATCGATTACTGGGCCTAAATCATTTTACTTTCAGTAGTACTGCAATAGTCTGAAAAATAAACTAAAAATTTTTAAAATAAATAAATTTAGTTTAGTTGTTAGAAGAGTTATTTGATATACATGAAAATAATGTACACATATATTAATTTCCATCAAACATTAAAAGATTTATTAAACTCAAACTTGGTTCTCAAAATATAAAATAAAATGAGAAATTAGGGAGAAAATGATATAAAATATGTATAATTAAATACATAAGGGGTATTATATTGTACAAGTGGTATTTACATATAATTTTGGTTCCTTAATATACAAGAATCAATCAAAAACACCACCCATCGAACTCTCCACGTCCCATCTAAATTAAAGGACAAGGAAATTGGATTAAGATCAGATTCTACAAGGATAACAACTAAGAGCCCTAATTACACTCAAAATCCACTCTTATTGTTAACAACTAATTCTATTTCTATCAAAATTCAAAAAGTGGCACCTTTCTTTATTTCCTCCCCAAAAGTGATGACTTATTTCTCTCTTCTTCCCCTCATAGTCGTGCCATAGGTTAAAAAGGGAAAAAACATCACAAAAACTTGAAATTTTAGGCCAAGAATCACTGTGTATCGATTCTACAAGGTAATGTACTAAACACTTAAATTTTTTTTTTTTTTTTGCTTCACTCTTTTTCTCATCTTTTTGAGAGTTAATTTCCCCATCAATAAATCTTGAATTTCTTGTTTATTTCCACCATAAAAATAGATCCATAAACTAGTTCAAAAGGATGGAAGAACCCTCTTTTGAAGCATATGTCATCAACGAGGTGTTTTGAGAAATATACTATTTCACTCTAATGCCTACTTTTTGTGTTCCAGCACGTAATCTAATGTAATAGGATGTAAAAGTCTAGGGACACCTAAGAAATTGGATGAAACCATGTCTATGTAAGGAGAAATGGTCAAATATGCAATATATGTTCATAAAATCAATGACTAGGCATGTCATATGTAGGATTTAGTAATCAATATGGTATAACACTGTAATTGATGCATTATTTGATAAAAAAAAAAACTAGCAATTTAGGTTGCTAGAAAATGAGGCTTTAAGTTACATATGATGTTAAAGTTAGGGTATGATGAAAGAACACATAAATAAAGCATGTGTGCATGAAATAATTGGGGTATATGCACATTTAAGGGATGGTTAAGCATGATCACAAATGGTGTGATGTTTGATGCATGTATGGGTCAAAAACTAGCAAGGTGGTTCACTAGACATTAATGATTTAACTCGCTTAAATGATCACAATTGGGTGTGAGACCTTAATATGCATCAAATAAAGGGAATATGCATGTAGGTTTTGAAAATATTAGTGAGTTCATACACTTAATGTATGTTGGTCATGGGTGACTATTAAATGTTTTTAAAAATGTTTACCAAGATCTAAAAAGTATCTAAATGGTGATAGTCCATAGTTGGAAGAAGGGTAAACCAAGTTCAACAGTCAAAACAGGCAATAATGCACACCAAAAGCACTAAAAAGAGTGAATGATGCACTGTTTACTATATCAGGCAGGAAATCACTAATTTATGAACTAAAAATGTTAGTGGATGTTTCAATTACTAAAAATAATTATTTTAAATATTTTAAATTGAGAACTCAAAACATTCAAGACTACAATGCATGAAGAAAAAGGATTTGAAGATTCGGACTGACAAGGTGGAAGTGACCCTTGCCTCCCCCGTGTGGCCCTTTTCCAATTCTAGAGGGTGCAATTATCAAAATGCCCTCAAGTCAATAGTCCAACACATAAACGTCACATGCAAAGCATCAATCAATAATCATAGGCCACCCAAGAGGCGGAGCGTTATTTTATCTTTTTTCTTTTTCTTTCTTTCTGTTCCAACTCTATGAGACTTTTTTATTACAATAACTCATATAGATTTCATAAAAATACTTTGAAACCTTTTGATAAAATAAATCAATGTCAGTATTTGAAAATCAATTTCAATTTTTAATGGGTACAAGGACCTTCGTGTTTATTCAGTAAAATTACTTTAAACTGAAAAGCAAACTCTAGGGCCAATGTGCCAACTGAAACAAACTATGAAACCAATTAAAAAAACTCTGAATAAATTAATTCTCAATCATCATGCAGCTTCTGATCATTGATTTCCTAAAATGTTAGAAAAGAAGTAGTGAGCTCAAAGAGCCCAATGGATCATCCTAAATATTTAAATCTTTATTTCAATCAAATAAAGCATACATGTCAAACACTTTCATGGATTAGGTGATTCAAACAGTAACTCATTTATCAGTTGACGTCAAGACCGAAAGGAATCCACCTTCATGTTCCAAATCTAGGGAGTGAGGTCAATCCAAACGTTCAAACCCTTCATTCGTGAAGTGGGATCAATCCAAACTCTCAGTTTACCAATCAAAGAAGTGGGGTCAATCCAAACGCTTAGTTCCAAATCAAGAAATGCAATAACAGGTAAGTCAAGTCCGGGTTGGAACACTCACGATGAAACCATCACTGTGTGGATACGTGGTTATAATCTTTATTAATCTTTCTTTAGTGACAATCTCATTAATAACCGATTAAATCTAGATAAACATGTAAGCATCAAAAGCATGGTAATCATCATTCCACATCAATTTTAAGCATGTTAACAGGTCATTCATTGATCATGATATCACATACATTACTGAACTCATGCATCAACATTTATCAATCATATATATCTAGGCATGCATATTGTAGTACCCCAAAAGTCAATGAACGAATTATAAAACTTTTAGGAGTTTTAAATATAGAAATAAATTAAATAAATAATTTAAAAAAATTGTAAATGCTTCACAATCATGAAATACAAGTAGAAATAAACTTGAGATAATTGTAAAAATTATTAGAAAATTCAGAGAATACCATGACGACGTGAAAAATGACAAAAGCTTTTGATTACCGTGGTAAGGAATTGGATTATCGCGGTAATGCTTGGAAAAATCAAAAATGTGTGAAAATGACATCGTTCTGGTTACCACAGTAATGCTATCCAAAACTTAAAATTGATGCATTCTGGTTACCGCAATAATGCGCTGAAAACCCTAATCTTGATGTATTAATCACTCGATTACCGTGGTAATTGGAGTCATTACCATAGTAGTACATAAAAGTTATATATTTGTGTAATTTGCACGCATAAACCCTAATTCTTAGTCATTTGGAAGCATAGTTGCGTAGAAACCCTACCCAGTCGCCACAAACCAACCTTTCTTCTTCCCAAAAGTGTTTTAGAGTGTTCTTAATCTATTTCAACCCTACCCAACTAGATTCTCAAGCAAAGAATGGAGGAGAATTGCATATTGATGCAGAGTTTGATTGGTGGGATTGAACGAACGGATTCCACACGAGGTAAGGCATTCGTTTCACACAGTATACATGTGTTTTCATCATTTACTTGCATTTTCTAAGGAGATCCATGCTCCCTTGATGTAACAGCTAGTTGGAAGTATTTGAAACACTCTTTTGAGGGGAACGAAGGAAGGAGCATTTGCAATCAAGGTATAATACGTTTTATTCGATAGAATGTTTGTGTTAAGTCTAGTATTAGCGTAATGAATTGTGGTGAACAAAGGGACAGGAAGGGAACTTGCACGAAGGTGCAATTTCTAAAAAATTGCCTGACTACCGCGGTAACGAACCGTGATAATACACTGTTCACGTGAAACCCTCTCTGGTTACCGCAGTAATGCATGTCGCTAATTCTAGCGACTGCGGTAATGCGTCCCAGACCCTATTTTTTGAGATTTTAGGTACAGATCTAAGTGACTGCGATAGTACCCTTCTCTACCGCGATACACAAAAGAAAAACAAGATATTACACACCGGATATTATCTTGAAGCACACCAATTACTACTTAGATTAAATGGACATTGAAGCATGGTTTAAAGGTATTGAGTTATTATATCAAACCATTATAGGTTGAGGATTCGAATCATCTGAACGAGGATTAGAACAACTGGAGCATAGCAACAGGTGGAAGTGATTACCTTGCTCCCTAGTATTATTTGAATTTTAATACTAAACATGTGTTGTGTTTACATTGCTTGAATGCCTAGAAGCATGCTAGGATGTTGTTTATATGATACGTGAATGACATGAATGTATGAATTCTAGAATAATATGAGATATATGTCCATGTTCAGTGTTTACAATGTTTTATAACATGATATGATTTTTGCTATGTGTTTTCCATGGGATGATCAGCATGATTACGCTATTGTACCATGATACGTTATACATGATGAAATGATAACTATGCTTGTCATGAAATGTTGTTGATACACTAGCAAAGATAAATTGAGAATTGAACAGTGGTCCATGGGGGATCACTGTGGGTGTTGTCCCGATAAGGAACGATGAGTTTGTTCTTAGTTCCCAAAGATAGAACTATGGGTGTGACCCTAGTTCTTTGGTGATGGAGCGATGGGCGTGACCCTATTTCCCAGGTTGGGTGATGGGTGTGCCCTTGTCCCATTGGAATCTGACATATAATGCATTTTCCTCGTCTTCTCCAACATGATAATGATGAGAGAACACCAGGGTTAGACCCTTGGCTCAATAGTAGTGGATGAGGAATGAACAAGGTACTTATGCCCCAAGTCCTTGGTTCGAATCTCCACGGAGGCGGAGGAAAACCCCAAGGGGAAAGGACAGTACCTTGTGAGTCACCACCTGCTGACATGGGTAGTAGTCTCGGGGGGTGTGTGAAAATAAAAAGGCACCTTTTTATTGTCACAGCCCAGTCCATCGGGCTCTGAGAACCTGGTCTTTTTAGGGGCATTAATTGGTCTTCTAGTGGTGACTCACAAGGTACTCTCGGCTCAATGGTAGCGGATGTGGAATGATTTGGGTACTTATGCCCCAAGTCCCAGGATCGAAACTCCGCAGAGGTGAAAGAAAATCCCAAGGGGGGGGGGGGGGAAACAGTACCTTGTGAGTCACCACCGGAAGACCAGTTAGTGCCCCTAAAAAGGCCACATTCTGAGAGCCCGACGGACTGGGCTGTGACAATAACGACTGTTGATAACTTAATGTTTGAAACGTTTAATGTATGATAAGTGTTTGCATGTTTTGTGATTAATTTAAATAATATTATTGATGTGTTGTGTATGATCCACTGGGCTCTTGAGCTCACCCCACCCTTCCATTTCAGGTGATTCTTGAGACGATTTGTGTTGATAGTACTACGGAGTCTATGGTAGCTGCAAACCTCACTGTCGAGGTTGTTATCAAAGTCTTTTTGTTGGGTTAGTTTAGACTAGGTGTACGACCCTCCAAACTAGTTTTAAATTATTAATTGCCTTTATGGTTTAGACTTCGGTCACATAAACCATGTTCAAGGATTTTAGTTGGAAACTTATTCCACGTTTATTTAAATTTTAAATGTAGAAGTTAACAATTTAACTATTGATGATCACTGCATGTTTTCCATGTGTTACTCCTTGGTAAGTCCAAGAGTTTGATTATTTATTTATACGAGTTCAGGTACATCTAGATGATGTTTAATGAGAACTGAATGTTGAGCAAAGTAACGTTTCGGTTCTCTGTAGATGACATTTTTGCCGACATTTAATATCACATCTCTCAATGCGTGACAGACGTGACAGAAACAAAGGACCGAGAACTAGGGTGTTACACGTATTCCAAAGCATAACATGTAGATTCATGACATATTCCTAGACTAAGCAAGCATACATGCATACATTATTTAAATCAAAATAATAAGTTAAAACTTAGAAATCATCTCCACCTTATATGTTTAATTCCTTCCTATCCTTATACCATTATTCCGAGCTTTCATTGAACCTTCAATCTTCAAGATTAGGATTTAATATCTTATTCTTGGAGATTATGGTGTTTCTAACACTTTTAAATCATACTTTAATGATTCCTTATCCTATATGACATGTAATGTGCAAGGATATTGTAACATCCCAGTTCTCGGTCCTTCGTTTCTGTTGCATCAGGGTCACACATGGAGAAGTGCTCCCGTTCTACATTAAACATGTACGCACGTGTCATCCGCCGAGAATCAAGATGTTAGCTGGAGTTCATAATGTGTTTCACGTGTCTATGCTAAGAAAGTAAAATCCATATAATTCAGATCCGACACATGTTTTAGATTTAACACAGATACAAGTTGGGGAGGATACTAACTATGAGGACAAGCCTATTCTAATCATAACTAAAAGAATACAGAAGTTGCTGAACAAAGAAATTTCGTTAGTCAAAGTCAAATGACAATTCTATCATAATGAAGAGCAAACCTGAGAGCATGAAGATAAGATGCAAGAGCAATTTTTAGATCTGTTCACTACTTAAGATATGTTCCTTTAATTTAAATTTTGATGATGAAATTCCTAAGTTGGAAAATTTTGTAACACTTCTTATTTTAATCGGACATGTAAATTAATTTAAATAAAAATAAATATGTAAATATATATTTGTATAGACTACGCGTGTACACACGTGTAATTATATTCATGCATTAAAAATATGTTATATGTATCATCCTTTCTCTATATGATAATCGTCGAAATGATTGTAGATTTGGTGATAATTAGAGGCACGGTCTACTATTGTCCAGGCCAGACAAGAAGTGAGATTGGCTCTACTTTTGAAAGATGTGCATGTGCATGTGTTTTACCAAATGATTCATTGAAAATAGCATGATCATTATATTGACTACATATATGTATGGTTTGAATGTGCATGATGAATTTAAATATTTTATTTAAATTGATTTTCTGTATGGTTATTTAAATACATCTAAATGTCATAGATAAAGATTATTCACTAGGCATGTTATCGCTCACTTATTATCTTTAACATTTTTAGAACAGATAAAAGAAAGAGGTAAGCGCAATAAGAATAAACGACTCTTCAATTATTGTTGTGTGCGTAGGCTTAATTATTTTGCGGGTGTATTCTTGTATAATTATAATTATCACAGTATATATAATATCACCAAAGGGATTTGGGTCTGTTTTACTAGTTAAGAGTGTGAAAAATCATAGGTTCTAAATTATGAGTTGTGATTGATGATAGCAAGTGAAAAATTATTTGTTATGAACTTGTGGTAATAATATTGTTTATCAGGTAATGATGTTCCTTTGGGATAAGTCAAAATTTTACAGGAAACTCTGTCAATTTTTTTTAGATATTGTGTAATAGGAAGTGTGAGAGGTTGACATGGTATTATATACGTAGGTGTAATATATATGGTATTATGTGTCAGTCGTAATGTCACTTTTACTAAGTGGGTTGCAACACCACGTAGGTGTCTCATTGGATGACAATTTGTGATAATCCTTTGATTGTTTAAAATAAATCAAATATGTGGATAGTTGAGTTGGATTAGATTTACAAAAATAAGAATTTTAATTACATTCAATAAGTAAAGATAAGATTAGAGTTTGATTTAACTAGGTCTTTCCCTTATATGGCATCCCATAAAATATTATCTTATGATCCATGTTAAGTATATAAACATGGTCTGCCACCTGTGCTAGTTGTTTTTCTTTTTGATCTGTTCATGAAATGTTGAAGAAAATAAGTAAGCTACTACATGCTCAATGAATATTCTTTATCTATGACATTTAGATGTATTTAGATAATTATGCAAATAATCAAATTAAGTAAAACATTTAAATTCACCATACAAATCCAAACAATATATGTGTGTATGTGTGTGTGCAAAATTTAATAAAATACATTTATATGCATTTATCCAAGAAATAGAGTCAGTCTCACTTCTTGTCAGGCCTTAACAAGAGTAGACTGCGCCTCTAATTATTATATATTCCACAATCATTTTGAGAATTATCGCATATAAGGAGGTCGATATATTTCGTAGCTCAATCCAACATGGATAATCACATGAAAAGTATTATTCTTCGTAGCTCAGTCCATCGAAATGATACCCATATTTTAAATCTGTTCTTTCAAATCCAAAACACTATACCATGTAAATTCAATTTTATGAATTCCAAACTAATACAACGTATGTTTATAGAGATAGCATGCATATATTCAAATCATTTTTATATCTACAATGTCATATAAATAACCAAGATAAAAAAAATACTCACAAAATACCAACAGCTTATTTTGTTTTGCGTATATCTCATTTCATGATATACACTAATCAACCACTTTGAAATTTGTTGTACAGTACATCAAATGGGATAATCAATCATTTCCAATAATATACATTTTTCCATGTAAAATCTACTTTAATATATATTATATATTTTGATATTATTGGTCCATTGTGTTCACGTGGGTTACTAAGTGGTACTATTTATACTAAAAGAAATTTGTGCTACAACAATGGCCAATGTTCGTTGTCATATCCAAACGACAATCATTATGATGATATTGTCAATTCAAGTGTTGTTGAACACTCAATTATTCTTAACTATGTTCACAGACTTATTGTGGTAATGTCTTATATATTTGTTCTGAAACTTAGTTTACAATAATGTTTATACATTGTTGAATACAGTATACTTTCAACAATGATCAGTTACATGTTATTGCAAAATATTATATATTTACTCTCACCTGCTCAAGGACAAGTGAGCATTGTTGCAAACCAAAATCAATTAACAAAAATCAAATGTTTGTTGTTGTAGGTTGCCTACAACAATAGACGCCCATTGCTAAAAATTTCAATCATTCAACAATAGTTATATGTCTATTATTTTAGGCTACCTTCAACAAAAAGTGTTCGTTGTTGAAACTTCAACCTTTCAACAATGATTGTCTGCATGTTGTTGTACTATACTTTTTACAACTAAAATGTTGTCATATACGCTAGGTTTTTTTTAATAATAAAAACATTTTACTATAATATACAATGCATAAATTTACTTATATATTTATTATATGCAAAATATTCATTTGCCAAAATGTAATTTAAAAATTCATCCTATCATTTAAAAAGTTCATTGAATATAACTTAAAGGTAATATTTCATTCAATTCACCAAAAAGTCTAACTACACAATTATTTACACAATTTATTATCAATCCTCATAAGCAAAAATTAAGTCATATACATCAACACTTCTCATCTTGATTACCTGTTTACAAATTGCATAAAAACATATTAATGTATTAATGTATATAAATAAAATCATATAAATTATCACTAAAATTATCACTAACAATCTCTTAAAGCAATAAAAAAGTAAGTAGAATCTTTGTATGGCAAAAAAAAACAACACTATCAAACCTATTATTTAACATATTTAACACAGATGAAATACATCAAAATATTTAACTATGTCATAATAATAATTATAATCATAGAAACATACTTATTCATAGCAATCTTCTTCTTTGGCCAAGTAATTATAATCCCAATAGCTTTACTCAAGTATTGACGTTAGATGTAGACCTATATATATTTGCATCTTGATTCACTACATTTACAAACCGAATGCTCTAACAATGAAAATTTAGTAGAAAGCAATGCACTTTAACTTTAGGATATGTAGAGCAAATCTTTCTTATGACCGCAACTTTTTCATCTTTTTAATTTTCTAAATGTCAATTCAACAAATGTCATCTAATATTTTAAGAAGGCATTTTTTTCATGTGTGGGTTTGCTACCCTACTAAGAATACATAATACATAAACAAATCAAAGATAGCATAAACATTATAAGAATATAAGTTTATAATCAAACTTGTTATATAAATATTTTAATTAAGTTCTTATTATTAAAATATGAAAATTTTGAATATTTATTATTAAATATTGTTTGCAATTCTATATATCATCAAGAAAAATCCAATCATTAATTTTATTAAAATAACTTTGATTATTTAACAATTATTTTTGTGTTAAATTTCTATTACTAGTTAGAGTCTATATATTTTTATAAATATTCTGACGTGCAATTATACTTTAAGTAAATTTTTATTATAAGATATTTACTTTATTTTGTTTTTTAAAATATTTTGTTATTACTTTTTATCTTACCTAATTTTATTATAAAAAAATAAGTACAATTACTCAATTATACAATATTTCCATATCTAGATTTCCATCAATTACTTTTCACATAATTTGATTTTCAAACTCATATAAAGATTCAGACGCGTCAATCATAACCTTCAAATTCATAAAGATTGTAAAAATTTAAAAAAAAATTAAAAAACTTTAAACAATTTATTTAACTAGTGAATGACATAGGCTAAACAACAAAAAAATTCTCAAAAAAAATAAATAAATAAGACAAACTAAAAAATTGATAAATTATAATTATTAAAACTATGTGAAGAATAACTAAGATTTTAGTGGAAATTGATATCATATTATTAAGATTACTAAATTGTCTATTTCTTAATAATAAAACTTATTGAAGTAAAAAATTTAAAGAAATAAAAAAAAAGGATCAAATCCATTAAAAGTGTCCAAGTATTTCTATTAAATATAGTATGGAAGATTTTATATGACTAATTTTTTATATTGTAGTAATTATCTAAAAAATCTTAATCAATATGATATGAGTAATTATTTGCTTCTAATATTATATACTTTACTAAAATAATTGTTTTAAAAAAATATTTAATTTATTATTTTATTCAAACTTAAACTTACATTTTAACTTATTGTATTAATTTATTAAATATAATCTTTTTGTGCATATTAGTTTTTAGTATAATTCTTTTTAATTTTATTTTTATTATGTGATTCTTTTACAATATTCAAGTAAAACGTTGGTATATATAGTTATAGACAACAATCGACCATGAATGTTGTAATGCATTATATCGTTTTTACTATAGTCAACCATTAAACGTTATAAAGTGAGTCTTCCAACAACGTTCAACCATGATTGTTGTCATAGCATAAAACAACATTTGTGTGCTCGTTGTAATAACATTTTCAACAACAATCCCTATATGAATGTTGTTTTAAAGTAAGCAATTTCACAATAGATATTTTATGAACGATGTTGTAAGCCTTCTATTACAACAGTGATCAATGCATGTTGTTGAATACTTGTCATATCTCCAATTTCTTATACTGTAAGTCACCCAGTTGTCAACATTTCCTTGTTTGTTCTTGGATTTCATTGATGACCCAAGATCTAATTTTTAATTATCCATTTGACACTTGATTTTACCTTGTAAATTGACAAGTGTTTCTACTTCTACATGACACTTATCAACATTATATAACACAGTGTAATACCCCAAAAATTTATAAAGTTTTGGTAAATTTATGTGACGACCCCAACCAGTGGGACCCACAAAACCCCCAACCAGTGGGCATTCTGTGCTAGGTGGTCACATTCAGAAGGTATTGTCCCCTCCCCTAGGGGTTTTAACACGCCTCCGCGGAGATTCAAACTCAAGACCTTGGGGGCTTTAGCACAGAGTGCCCACTGGTTGGGGTCGTCACAATAAAAAGGCTCACAATAAAAGGCGCCTTTTTATTGTGACGACCCCAACCAGCGGGCACTCTGTGCTAGGTGGTCACATTCAGAAGGTATTGTCCCCTCCCCTAGGGGTTTTAACACGCCTCCGCGGAGATTCGAACTCAAGACCTTGGGGCTAAGTACTTAGTTTCTACCTCATCAGAGTGGCGGCCGCCACGCGGCGAGGCCGGTGGGTCCGGTGGGCGCGGTGGGCCCGGTGGGGGGTGACAATTTAAATAAAAATAATTCGAGCACAATAAACTTTAGAAAACCCATGAAATCATGGTTTATGAAATATTTGATCAATGTACAAAAAAATTGGCGAATCAGAACAAAATTACAACTCTGCACAGTAACCAACCACTAGTTACTGCAATAACGTGAGTGGAATGCAGAAAAACCAGAAAAATAGCAACATTCTAATTACCGCAGTAATGCTTGTGATTACTAGGGTAATGCAACTAGAACTAGGAGAGTTTAAGGTTCTGGATATATATAAGTATAAAAAGTGTTCCGAAAAACTCTAATCGTCATTGTAACCCTACAATCGTGCACCTACTCTCAAGATTTGATACTAGTCACCAATAGCTAAACTTCCTTCCCTTCCCCACAAGTTTTCCAGCTTAGATTCGTGAAGAACAACCCCAACAAGGAAGGAAATCTATAGAGGTGTCGTTCGAAATCGTTTGTTCACAGGTAAATCACTGAACCTCACTTGGAATCACAGTTTCCTCATAGATCTACATTCCCTAAGAGAATACACGTTTTCTTTGAAACACAAATCGTTAGATGTTTCAAAACCTTGCCTTAACAAAGAACAAGGAGTGAAAGACCAAGAACAACGACGAATAATGCTTTCCATTCATGTATGTGTGTGTTTTGAACTTAATGTTAGTGTGTTGCAATGCTAAACTATGACACCCACCGAGAATCCCACCGGGACTCTTACCCACGTCGTAGGGCCCACGTCATATAGCTCAATGGTAGTGGATGAGGAATGAACAAGGTACTTAAGCCCCAGGTCCTTGGTTCGAATCTCCACAGAGGCAGAGGAAAACCCCAAGGGGAGGGACAGTCCCATGTGAGTGACACGCCAAGACGTGGGCCCTACGACGTGGGTAAGAGTCCCGGTAGAATTTTCGGTGGGTGTCACAATAAAAAAGCACCTTTTTATTGTCACACTCCACGTGGCATAGGTCCAGTGGGACCGGTGGGCCCGATGGGCTCAGTGGGGTGTGACATAAACACTAGAGGGAACGAAAGACCAAGATGTGTGCACACAAGAGCAAAATTCTAGAATATCGTGTGACTACCACAATAGTGCACTGTGCAGACACAGACCCCTCTATTTACCGCAGTATTGGACCGTGGTAACACTTACTAAACACACATGAACCCCTTTGGTTACCGCAATAATTGACTGTGGTAATGTGAGAGAACACCAATATGTGTTCTAGTTACCACAATAATTGATAGCGATAACACAGTATAAACCCAGTTTTTCGTCTCTGTTTGTGCACACATAGATTACCGCCATAATGCCACTCATTATCGCGATAATAAGGGGAAAACGGTGAATAATGTCATCCATTGAGACCACTGCGCACACCTTAGGATATCCATGTTAGGGAATCATTAAATTATGATTTAAGAGACTCGGGAATGAGAGATGAAAGTGGAAAAGATTACCCTGCACCCTAGTTTTATTTTGGTTTCAAATATTGAACATGATTGTTATTTGTTTAATTTGAATTCCTAGAAGTATGCTAGGGTGTATTCAAATATTAATTCGATCTCGTGATATCTTTTGTTGTGTATGAATGACGTATAACATGTTTAATGTATTCATACTTGTTGTTTACTCGCTTTCCTAATATGAGATTATATGCATGTCTAAAATTACATGTTTATTCGTTACGTTCTATTCCAAGATGATAAGCTTGATGACAATGAATTATTGGGTGTAACTAAAGTAAGTTAACTTAAGATTCAAACCACGTACCAGCATAGTGGGCCACGGGGGATCACTGTGAGTGTTCTCACAGATAGAATGATGGATTAGTCCTTCATTTTCGACGATAGAACGATGGGTCTGACCCTAGTTCTTTGGTGATAAAGCGATAGGTGTGACCCTAGTTCAAGGATTGGGTAATGGGTGTGCCCCATTAGCTCTAGGAATCTGACATATAGTGCATTTTTCTCGTTTTTCTTGATATGACGATGATAAGAAAACACTGAATTAAAGCCTTTTGGTCAAATTTAATAACCGATAAATAATTGAATGTTTGAAACGTCTAATGTATGCTAAGTGTTTGCATGTTTGATATTTTTGACTTGAATAATACCATGGATGTACTGTGTATGATCCACTACGCTCTTGAGCTCACCACACCTTTCTATTTCAAGTGATATTTGAGGAGGTTCGCATTGATAGTACTACTGAGTATTGTAGTAGCTACAAACCTCACTATTGAGGTTGTCATCTGATTTTCCTTCAATTGTTGAGTGCATTTGGTTTAGACTGGGCAAATTACCCTTTTTATTAGCCTTTATGTTAACGTACATTAAAAATGGTACTGGGCTAGATAGGCCAAGTTTCAGATTTTTACTTGAAGACATTATGTCGATTGTTAATTATTTTAAATATTTAATTGATAGTCAAATTTTTCTGAATTATCTTCTGTTGATGTCTGTTGGTGTGTGCAAGAGACTGATGGACTCTTGACATACATTTATGACTAATGAGGATAGACGACAAAATCAGTAACGTCCTAGTCCTCGGTGGGTAACACATGTAGTGTCTCAATGATACATTTAATGACTTATGGGCGCGTTTATCCATGCATGACCTCATTATGACAAAAACGAAGGACCGAGAACTGAGGTGTTACACACAGTGTATACATAGTACAATCTGGCATGCGATATGTCATTTTTCAGTATGCCTTATTTTTGGCATTTGAGTGTATTTTTGTGCACATGTCACTCTTACGAGCTTCAATAAGTCATAATTTATTTGAAAAAAACATTTTCCTCTTATGTGGTAAAATTATATGTTTGCCCATGGTAGTCAAATTTTGGTAGTCGATCTCAAATGTCTTATGTCAGTTGCTTATGTTTCTAATGTTATTTAAAACCTATATTTTATGTGAACTTTTAGAATTATTCTCTTATTTCATCTATATCTTCCCTTTTGAGCGATTTTTGTCATTATTTATTTAATTAATTATTTTTATTCAATAATTATCACATTTTTTAGGTTTTTACAGAGCCTTTCTTCAAGGCAATTCAATTAATTATCACATTTTTAGGTTATTACAGAACCTATATTTTTATTTAATCAATACTTGAGCCCTTCTTTATTGTTTTTGGTGTCATATCCTTTCCGAAGAATAAACGGATGAACCTAAAGCATAGAGTTGATATGTGTTGACCTTGGTGAACCTATTGATATTAGCTTACTAACACATGTCAAGACTTATGCTTCCTATTATACATGGTGTCGGGACCCCTTCCCAGAGCCAAGGGCGGCCCGACCGATACAACAGCCTGACGAACTCTCTCACCAAGACGAGTTCACCCAACCGCTGTTAAGCCATCTTTGCAAACCTCATTTGATGGGACGATATCAGAATAATTGGAATCATTAAAACCCAAGTAAGCAATAATTCAAAACGAAAGCATTTCATTTACATAAGTTTGTCCAAAATGCATACTTAATCGTTTAGAATAGTACAACAATGACCAACCTCAAGGAAAAGGAGAAAACCAAAAAGAAACTGGGACAGGAATCGTCAGGAAATCAGGCAATCACTACGCCTTTTCCCTTGTCGGCCACTGAAGAACCTAAAATGGTAATAGAGTAGTGAGCCTAAAATCCACGTGGCTCAGTGAGTAGAAAGATCAACATGTCAACCACAACTAATATTCCAAAACAATGCATGTATGCATGAGCAATAAAATGAAGTGACATTTGAAAGCATGACATAGTATGAAAACAGTTATAAATAGTGCAACGATTTCAAATGAAACCATGTTAAATTCATGCCAGTTAAAAACATATCCAGACTAGGTTAACTCAACAAAACCCAACCTATGGTCATCGCTCGAGCGGGTCGTAGGTCAGGTGTATCGGCCACTTGAGCGGGTCGTAAGCTAGGCGTATCCCTCGAGTACCCTAATCCCGCGCTCGGTCCTCAAGTGTCATCACTCGAGCGGGTCGGAAGCTAGGCGTGTTAGTCACACACCCTAACCCCGTGCTCGGACCTCGAGTTTCATCTCATCGTATACCCTGACCCCGCGCTTGGACCTCGAGCCTCTGGTCTCACTACCCGTGTACATCTACATATCTCAAAATCAACCAGATGTATCTAAGTCTCGTAAAACCGTTCAAACTGTGTCATTTCATACAAGTTTATGCAAGGAACAAAAGCCATAGAAACACCTGAATCAAACTACTCAACTCGGGTCCTATGCGCCGATATCCCGTCGACAACCAGCCCAGTCTCGCTATACCCTCTCGAATCTGCATCAATCAAAACCCAATCTCAGTTCTATCCGTACAGTGGCCCAATATCTAATATCATTGTCCCTACTCAGTTTTGATCGACCCGAGCCATTTTGGTCAATCGACCAGACCTAGTCAATTTTGGTCAACCCTAGCTATTGTGGTCATTCTAGTCACCTTAGGTCAATCCATGGCCAAATTGGGTCAATATAGCCCATTTAGGTCAAAATTGGGTCAAGAGGGTCAAGATTAGTTCAAAATCTCAACCCTCAACACTTAGTCAAATTTGAGTTTTTTGCTCTCTTACACAGCAAGTTTTCCGATTTTTTTGCGGGCAATTCGTACGTCGGATTTACTCCAAATTTTTCAGATCTGTTCTAGATTCCCCAAACCTTCCATAGAATTTTAAATCAGGATTTTAGGACTTCATTTGATAGTAATTTGGGCTAAGATCCAGGGACTATGTGTTCTTGGTTTCTGTATGACAGACAGTGGCTATTTAGTTAATTTGACCCACTTATTCACATCCGATTGATCTGAAATTTGGTAAGAATAAACTAGACATAATTAGGAATCACTCCACCAAATTTCAGCTCAATCCACAGAGGTTTGCCTATCTAATTCAATCTCAGAATTTTCCATTGAGTCACTGAAATTTCTGGGTGCACACTTCCTGGCAGCAAATTTTCCAAATTTCCTGTGACCAATCCAACCGTTGGATTTCTATAAAAATTTTCAGATTTGATCTACCCTGTCTAAACTTTCACAAGAATTTATTTCGTGATTTTTGAACATCATTTGCTAGGATTCCTTGGTGTAATAACAGAGGTTATAAGAATCCCGTATACCCTGTGACAAGCAATCACTTAGTGAGTTAAT
>JAJIYU010007853.1:0-18671 GCA_030144865.1 Tinospora cordifolia | reverse complement strand
GAGGCCGTGGCTGAGGCCGTGGACAGAGTTAGAGCTACTAGGGAGGACAGAGGCCCCCATTTACATGCTATCAGTGTGGACAGGTTGGACATAGGAGGGCTGAATATTCGACTCTTATTGGTAGTCCTAGTTCTTCCGCCCCAGTTATCAGAGACAGAGCACAGGCTGTTACCCAACCTAACCCTAATTCGACAAGGATCTTGGTGGAAGGTACCGTCTCACTTTGTGACTCATCTATTTATGCCCTAATTGATGCTAGTTCTACTTTGTCCTTTATTTTCGGATGTGTTGTGGATAGATTAGGACTTAAACTCGTTAGGGCTCTTACTTGGCTAATGTTGAGCACTGCCGTTGGGGAATGTATCTACCCCAACATACTACACATACTTTGACTGTCATTGAGGGACTTTGAGATTGTAGTAGACCTCCGAGTGTTGGAGTTTCTTGAGTTTGGCGCCATACTTGGTATGGAGTGGCTAGTTGCATACCACGCATATGTTGACTGCTTCACTAAGAGGGTTGTGTTTCAGATTCCAGGCCAACCCACTATTATCTTCCAGGGTAAGGCTTCAAATAGGCAGAGTACTCATGACAGATTGGTGACACAGCACGAAATTGATCTTCTAGCTAGTCTGAAGACCATAGATAAGGGGGCCTTCATGGTCGAGCATTGATAAGATCTCTGTTGTTAAACATTTTCCTTACGTGTTCCCTGAGGATCTACTCGACTTATCCCCTAAGCAAGAGATCAACTTTATTATCGAGGTTATTCCAGGGACACGACCCGTGTCGATTCTTCTTTATCGCATGACACCGAAGGAGTTAGAAGAGTTGAAGGTCCAGTTGGAGGAGTTGTTGAGTAAGGGTTTCATCTTTCCTAGTGTGTCACCTTGGGGTGCTCCAGTATTGTTTATAAAGAAGAAGAACGGGAGCCTCCGCCTATGTATTGACTACCAATAGCTGAACAAGGTGACGATCAAGAACAAGTATCCCCTCCTACGTATCGATGACTTATTTGAGCAGCTTAGAGGTGCTAAGGTGTTTTGAAGATTGATCTGAGATTTGGGTACCATTAGCTGAGAATTAGGGAGGAAGATGTGTTGAAGACTGCGTTCTGCACTAGATATGGGCACTATTAGTTCTTGGTCATGTCGTTCGGCATGACTAATGCCCCAACTATGTTTATGGATCTCATGGAAAGGTTTTTTCGGCCATACCTCGACACTTTTCTGATTATCTTAATCGATGACATCTTGATCTATTCGAGGTCCCATGAGGAGCATGCCGAGAACTTGAGAATCGTATTGCAGATTTTGAGAGAGCATAGATTATATGTTAAGTTCAGCAAGTGCGAGTTTCGACTAGTCGAGGTCTGATTTTTGGGTCATGTGGTTAGAGCTGAGGGTATTTTTGTGGACCCCACTAAGGTCAAAGCAATTATCAATTGGCCAAGACCTACCACAGTGACCGAGATCCATAGCTTTTTGGGTTTTGCAGGCTATTATCGCTATTTCGTCTTGAACTTCTCGAGGATTGCAGCTCCAATGACGAGGCTAACCAAGAAGGATGCCCCTTTTGTATGGACTAGTAGGTGTGAGAAGGCCTTTCTTGAGCTTAAGCGGAAGTTGATATCGGCTCCAGTACTAGTGTTGTTAGAGCCCGGCCGAGAGTTGACCATATATACTTATGCATCACAAAGGCTTGGGCTGTGTATTGATGCAAGATGACAGGGTTGTAGCTTTTGCCTCTCAATAGTTGAAGGATCACGAGAGGAACTACCCTGTACATGAATTAGAGTTGGCAACAATAGTATTAACACTTAAGATCTGGCGGCATTACGTCTATAGCCAGCGTTTCACGCTCTATTCAAATCATAAGAGCCTCAACTATTTGTTCTCATAGAAGGATTTGAACATGAGACAAAGACGATGGATAGAGCTGTTGAAGGATTATTATTTCACTATTGAGTACCACCCGGGGAAACCTAATGTAGTGGCTGATGTTTTAAGTAGAAAATGGGTCGAGATTGCATATATGGCAAAACATATGTCCTAAGAGTAGATGATGCTTGATTTTGCTTCGATAATGAGTATCCATGAGTCATCTACTGAAGCCAGAATGAGTATCCATGAGTCATCACTGGATTCATAGGGTGCACCAAGGTTCAGGGGACGATTATGGGTACTAGACGATGCTAGCTTGAGACGCAGTGTGCTCGAGGAGCTACATTGATCGAGATATGTTGTTCATCCAAGCGCCAATAAGATGCACCAAGATGTTAAAGACCATATTGGTGGTCCGGGATGAAACGAGACATAACAACCTTCATTTAGAGATGTGACACATGCTAACAGGTCAATGTTGAACACTAGAGACCTGATGGATCTTTACAACCCTTATCTATATCGAAGTGGAAGTGGGAGCACGTCATTATGGACTTCATTACAAGATTACCTATACACAGTGGAGACATGATATTATTTGGGTAATTGTGGATCGTTTGACGAAGTCTACCCACTTTCTTCCTATGCATACCAAGGATTCGGTGGAGCGATTGAGCCGACTTTATATTAGAGACGTTATAAGGCTTTATGGGGTGCCCCTATCCATTGTTTCTGAAAGAGACACAAGGTTCACATCCCAATTTTGGCAGGCATTGCAGACTCAATTGGGGACGAGGTGAACCTAAGTACAACATTCCATCCACAGACTGATGGCCAGTTTGAGCGCGTGATTCAAATCCTTGAAGATATGTTACAGTCTTGTATTTTGGATTTTGGTGGTAGCTGGGAAGATCACTTAGCCTTCTGCGAGTTTGCTTATAATAACAGTTGCCAGTCGAGCATTGGGATGGCACCGTTTGAGGCGTTATATGGTCGACCATGTAGGTCTCCCTCCTACTGGGCCGAGATAGATAACAGAGCAGTCTTAGGCCCTACCTTCATACAGGAGAAAAATAAGAAAATACAGAGAATTCAACAGAATATGAAGGCAGTTCAGGATCGATAGAAGAGTTATGCAGTTAATCGCAGAAGGGTCCTTGAGTTTGAGGTGGGTGACCATGTCCTCCTTCGCATTTCGCCTCGCAAGGGGCAAACACGATTCGAGATTTTAGGAAAGCTCGCACTAAGGTATATTAGGCCTTTTGAGATGCTTGAGAGGATAGGCCATGTCGTTTATTAGATAGCGTTACCGCCACAGCTATCGAGTGTGCATAATATATTTCATGTTTCTATGTTGAGGAAATATCACCCCGATTCCTCGCATGTTGTCGATTGGAGGCATATTGAGTTGTGAGAAGACTGTACATTTGATGAGATACCTGTGGCTATCATAGATCGAGCTGTGAAGATGTTGCGCAACAAGGAGATACCGATGGTACAAGTGTGCTAGCAATTTTATGGTGCTGAGCAGGATATATGAGAGACTGAGGATTTCATGATCCGCCATTACCCTAAGTTGATGAGTATTGCTCCTTCACTTGTATTATCTGTATCACTGTAAATTTCGAGGATGAAATTTCTTATAAGGAGGGGAGCTTGTGATAACTCATGTTTAAATACACAAAAATTATGGGATTCGATATATGTATTGTCAGGAATTTTAATGGAAATACATTAATTTTTCTCAATTTTAAGTTATTTATTGAAGAAAATTACAATAAATGGGAAAAAATATAATTTTGAGGAAAAAATGAATGGAATTACGAGAAAATGTAATTTCTCGAGATAAATAATTTTTGGGATTTATTATTGAATTTTTGGAATAATTATGAGATTTTAGAGTAATTAATGAAATTTGTCGGAGAAAAATGTGATTTTTGGTGGATTATTCAATTTTTGAGAAAATAATTGTAGAAATAATGGAAATGATATATGATTGGAACATTTTGATGAAAATGGATGAACAAAGGATTTTAATAATTTTAGAGGGAAAAAATGCGAAAATTCGGATATATATATATATATATATATATATATATATGTGTGTGTGTGTGTGTGTGTGTGTGTGTGTGTGTAAAGAAAAGGAAAATGGGAATTAAAAAAAAGGGATGTTGCCCAGTCGCACAGGCCAGGCGCATTGGCCTAGGCTCGGGCAGGTTGGGCATAGGCGTACGAGTCGCGTGGGCACATAGGCCTCACAGCCGTGTGGGTCTGGCCCAGGGGCGCTTAGCGCCTGGGCTTGGCACCTGGACCTGCCCAAGGCACTTGGTGGCCCAGGCACGCCCCCCACCCCACCCCTTCTCCTTCCTCCGGATTTTTATGAATTTTGGCGATTTTTCTAACAATTTTCTAGCAATAAAACTATTGAAATCCATGGTTTTGGCTGTCCATCAAGGGCATTTGGCCAGGGACTTAACATTGCTATCAAATTAGGTTGCATGGCAACTCAAAGAGCCAAGTGGCAATCCACCTAGCACTGTAAGAGGCCACACAACATGCAACAAAACCCTCAATTTGAACACTCATTTGTTGATTATTCTAATTTTTGCAACCCACCTTCACTTGCTCACATCTCCTCCATATGAGGTCTGTTTTGCCTAAACTCATAGCCTCTAGAAAGCTCTTAATGCCCTTTTCAACCCTGTGCCAACCTTTGTCCAAAATGCACAACCTTAAGGGACAAAAAAGACCATCAAAGGGGGTTGCACAACACACTTGGAAACTAAAAAGTTGCAGAAAACAGTGTGATTCGATTTTTGAGAGAGTGATTTCCCAGCCATCCAAGACCCATTCTTAAGGTAAAGCCACTCCTTTTCTTCCTTATTATGTGTATTTTCATGTCCAAGTACTAGAAATCAAATACTGAAACTTTAAACTGTTTTATAAGGTGATGAAGTTGATTATCTGATCAACTATTTCAACAGTTTCTGTAGAAAACTGACTTTGGGACCAGATTGGAAGCAGTGTTAGGAATATCTAGAGGAGTCCGTTTGGACTAAGATCAGAGGCATTTCAAACCTCATACTTGGAACTACAAAAGGGTAAGAGCCTTGAACCATAAGCCTCTATACTTTAGATTTTCTATGCTTTCAAATATGACCTGGTAGTTAGGTATTATGGGACTTAGAAAAAATTGTAAAACACGCTTATGCATGCCATCTTTTGGAGTTGTGTTTGAGAGTAAATATAACTATAGTTGCTTGTTGTTTTGGGTAGGACATAATTAATCAAAGTTCTACGATCTAAACTCTTGCAAAAATAACAAGAAATAGCCTCGGATTGGTGCTGGAACCAGAGTAGATAGTCACTTGAAAACTATAGGGGATTTGAACCATTTGAACAATCTGTTACATGATAGAAAAGTAGAAGACTAGTTGACTAGATAAATGTAGGTGTTTTAAGCTGACATTTGGTGGATAGATCACTGGACATGTCAATAGTATGTGTACCAAAAATTTCAAGGCATTCTAAGTTTGAGAAGTAGGTCAACCAATTCACTAAGTGACTGCCTATCACAGGGAATACGGGATTTCATAGTCCCTGTTAATGCACTTAGAAACCTTAGTAAATGGTGTCCAAAAATCAAAAATTAAAATTCAAGTGAAGGTTTAAGCAGTTTAGATGAAATCTAAAAAGTTTCGCATGAATCTGACTTACGAATTGATCACAAAAAATCGGCAAGTTCTCTGCACAAGAGAGCAAAGAGCTCAAAATTGGGCTAAAAGTTGGAATTAAGGGATTTTAACCCAAATGACCCAATTTTGACCCAATTGACCTATTTTGACCCAATTTGGGCACAAATTGACCAAGAGTGACTAGGTTGACTACGTTGATCAATGTTGACCAAGTTTGACCGATTGATCGAACATTAACCAAAACAATTTGGATCGATCGAAACCGAGTAGGGACAGTGAGATTAGAGATTTAGCCACCGTATGGAGAGAAGTGAGATTGAGTTTTATTAATCCAGATTCGGGTGAGCATCGCGGGACTGGGTTGGTTATCGACGGGACATCAGTATGCGAGACCCGAGGTGAGTAGTTTGATTTATGTGTTTCTGTGACTCGTGTTCCTTGCATGAAACCTGTGTCAAATGACATTGTTTAGATGGTTTCACAAAATCTAGATACATCTGATTGGTTTTTCGATGTGTAGATGTACAAGAATAGTGAGACTATTGGCTTAAGGGCCAAACATCAAGGTTAGGGTACTTAATGTCATTGTGATAGACTCGAGAGCCAAGCGTCAGGGGTTAGGGCATATAATCAGTGCACCTAGCCACCGAACCCATTCGAGTCATGACACTCAAGAGCTGAGCAGCGAAGCAGGGTATTCAATGAATACGCCTAGCCCACAACTCGCTCAAGCAGCCAATATGCCTGACTTCGGACCCACTCGAGCGATGACCATAGTTTGGGTTTGTTGAGTTCACCCTAGCCTGGATACGTTTTTAACTGGCATTGATTTAAAATATTTTTATAATGGTTGCATCATTTATAACTGCTTTATACTATGCCATGCATTCAGATTTTACATTATTTTTGTTGTTCATGCATACATAAATTATTTTGGAGCATTGGTTATGGATGACACACTAGACTTTCTACTCACTAAGCCACGTTGATTTTAGGCTCACTACTCTATCACTATTTCAGGTTCTTCGATGGCTGATAAAGGGAAAGGCACGGTGATCGCCTAGCTCCTTGACGATTCTTGTTCCCTTCTTTTTGGTCTTTGATTTAGAGGTTGGTCATTTCGTGTACATATGTAAATGGTCAATTATGTATTTTGGACAAGATGAATATATAATGAAATGTTTTCTCTTCATATGTTGCTGACTTTCGCTTTTAAGTGTTCCAATTATTCAAATATTGTCACTGTGCGAGTTCATCATCACTGTGCCGGTCGGGCCGCCCTTGGCTTAGAGAAGGGGTCCCGACAGATATTTTGAGAAAAAAAATTGATGTACATATGGGTAGTTGAGAGAATGACCCTTGTGTGATTTGGTTAATTGACAACATATGTAAGATATAAAGCATGAAGGTAGGTTGGTAATTTGATTGGGCATAATATGATAGACGTGGTGCACTCTCTTCCATTCTTGAGTTTTCTTTTTGGTTGCATTTCTAGAATGCAGAACGACAAGGAAAGAAATGGAATGGAAAGAAGAAGAAGAAAAAAAAGAAATATGACAATTTCTCGACTGATTCGACACATATGTAAGTCATTTTTCCCAATTCTTGTTACAAAGATGTTAGATAAGCTAAGTACTACAATTTTAGGAGTCTATTTTTTATTGTAGGAGGTATTTTGTCATAGTATCCAAAAATAAGATATTCTCCCACCGTGAGTAAAACTCAGCAAAAATTATATCCATACACTCCTGGTGAAGCTTAGACCCCAAATATATAGTTAGTTTTCGTTCGTTTGTCCTGTAGACACCAAAAATAAATACTTAAAGTTGAATAACTTTATAATGGACTTTTGGATATGTTAAACTCTAATAAAACTTTAATTGAAACCCATAGAAATGTAGAAAATAAAAATTCATACCCATCGACACCAAATTCATGAATTTTGGATATCAATTGGATTTTTGGTGAATAATTGACCAATTCAATTATTTATGAAAATTAAGAAAAATTAGTAAAAATATATTTTAAAAGCCTATTTAATCTACTTCCTATTATAAAAATATGGTATATGAGCAAAAAATTAATTTTAAATGTTATTAAGAATATTCGAGCTAATACGCAGTAATGCGAGAGGCCTAATGCACGCATATGATTAAATATAAAAAATAAATGCATTAGAAATTATTTATAAAAACGAATTTAATTTAATTTGTAGATATAAATTGTTTTTGTAATAAGGCACAATTGTAGTGGATTGCAACCTAGATTTTAGAATGGATACCAAAAAGTGATTGGACAATAATTTTGGTGAGTAATAATTATCGTTGGTTATGTGAATGGTGATATTATTTGAAAACCTTTTAATTTTATTAAATAATTGATATAGATGGAAATATATATTATATATGAAATGATGGATTATATATTATTAAATTTTACAATAAATTTGAAAGTGGTTGATTATCATAACAGGACATGAGATACATGTCCAATGGGATTAGTTGTTGGTATTCTATGAATATTTTTTTTATCTTGGGTATTTATATGGCATTATAGATATAAAATTGATTAGAAGGTAAGCATTTTATTTGTATTGACATCTATTGCATTTGGTTTAAAATTCATAAACTTGTATTTACACGATAACATGTTTTGGATTTGCAATAGCAAATCTAAATTACGGTATCGTTTCAATGGACTGAGTCATAGGGAATAATACTTCTTATATGATAATCCATGTGGGACTGAGCCATGAGAGGTATCAGCTTTTCTTTATGTGATAATCTTCGAAATGATTGTAGAGTTGGTGATAATTAGAGTTATAGTCTACCATTGTCTAGGCCAGACAAGAAGTGGGACTTACTCTACTTCTGAAAGATATGGATGTGCATGTGTTTTATAAATGATGCATTGAAAATAGCATGATCATTTTGTTGAATGCATGTATATATGGCTTAAATGTGCATGATGAATTTAAATGTTTTATCTAATTTGATTTTCTTCATGATTATTTAAATGCATCTAAATTTCATAGATAAAGATTATTCACTGGGCATGTTGTCGCTCACTTATTATCTTTAACATTTCAAGAACAAATAGAAAAGAAAAGATGCCAATGCAAGAAGAGTAGATGACTTTTCCATTACTATTGGGTGTATAGGCTTAATTATCTTATGGGTTGTATTTTTATATAATTATAATTATTATAGTATATGTAACATCACCGGAAGGATTTGGATCTAGTTTATTAGTTAGGAGTGTGGAACATCATAGACCATAAATTATGAGTTGTGATTGATGATAGCCTATGAAATGTTATCTGTTGTAAATTGGTGGATTGAGAAAATTTTTATTAGGTGATGATTTTTATTTGGAATAAGTCAAAGTTTTAGGGAAAACACTATCAAAATTTTTATGGATATTGAGTAATTCGAAATTTAAAAGATTGACATAGTATTATATATGTAAGTGTAGTATATATGGTATTATGTGCCAATCATGACGTCATCTTTACGAAGTGGGTTGCAACAATCTCTATCAAACACAATCGACACTAGGACCCCACGTAATCTCACAACCTTGCGGAAATACAGTCGACTAGCCTCTCAACCAAATCTCTAGTGAGCAGACTTAGTCAGTCTTTCCACAATAACCCAAATAGCATCATGTCTCTGCTTAGTCCAGGGTAATCCCATCACAAAGTCCATAGTAATGTGCTCTCATTTCCAATTAGAAATAGCCAAGGGCTACAATAAACCACCGGGTCTCAAGCGCTCAACTTTAACCTACTAACACGTGTCACATATCTACACAAAGGCTGCAATCACTCGTTTTATCCTTGGCCACCACAAGGTACGTCGAGAATACTTATACATCTTATTGGTACCTAGATGAACCATATGCCTTGAACGATGCAGCTCTACTAGTACTCCCTGTCTCAGGTACGGGTCAGTTGGTACCCACAATCTTCCCCTGAACCTTAGTGCACCATTAGTGTCAATCGACCACTCCACACGAGAAGTGTCATCCGCCTACTCCCAGAACATCACGTAATCAACATCATGAGGTTGCACCTCTATGATCTCAACAAGCAGAATGGGTTGGGAACTCTGATCTCAATCAAAGTCTCGTGGATACTCATCACTATCACAAAATCAATCATCCTCCACTCATTAGACATATGTCTATTCATTCAGGCAGTCTCGACCTGTTTCTTATTAAGTGCATTAGCCACAACATTAGCTTTCCCAGGATGGTATTCAATACTAAAGTCATAATAATTCAGCAAATCCATCAACCTCTTCTGCCCCATATTAAGATATTTTTATGAAAACATGTACTTTTTGAGGCTCTTGTGATTCAAATATAACGTGAATCATTTAACATAAAGATAATATCACCAAATCTTGAGCACACAAACAATAGCTGCTAATTCTAAATCATGGATAAAGTAATTTTTCTCATGAACTTTTAACTGTCTAGAAGCATTGGCTATTTCCCTGTCATTTTGCATCAAGACACAACCAAGGCCTAATCTTGATGCGTCAGTATAAATCACCAACATAAATCACCAACTCTTAACCTCGTTCTGACAAAACAATAACCAGCGCATCTGTCAACCTTTATTTAAGCTCAAGAAAGGCACACTCACAACTATCAATCCATACAAAAGTGCATTCTTCTTGGTTAGCTTAGTCATCAATGCTACAATGTCGGATAAATTCTATATAAATCTCCGATGGTAACCTACTAAACCCAAGAAGCCACGAATCTTGGTCACTATGGTAGGCTTATGCCAATCAACAATCACTTCAACCTTGACAAAATCAACAGAGATACCCTTGGCATGAACCAGATGACCCAAAAACTTAACTTCTTTCAACCAGAAGTAACACTTATTCAGCTTTGCATACAAGCGGTGTTCCTTCAAAATCTATAAGACTACTCTTAGATGTTGTGCATGATCCTCTCTAAACCTCAAGTAAATCAAAATGTTGTCATTGAATATTATCACAAACAGATCAAAATAAGGTCTGAACACCCGTGCATCAAGTTTATGAACATCGCTGGCACATTCATTATGCCAAATGGCATGACTTAGAACTCATAGTGCCCATAATAAGTCCAAAAAGTTGTCTTTAGTACATCCTCTTCCCTAACACGTAACTAATCGTACCCCAAATGCAAATCAATCTTCAAGAATACTCTAGCATCTTTTAGCTAATCAAACAAATCATCAATACAAGGAAGAGGGTATTTATTCTTTATAGGCACCCTATTCAATTGTCTATAGTCGATGCACAAGCGAAGATTCTCATATTTCTTTCTTACAAACAACACAGGAGCTCCCCAGGGTGATATGCTAGGTCAAATAAAACCCTTGCCCATAATGCTAGTAATTCCTTAGATGTCATATGGTAAGGAGCTTTTGAGATTGGCTTAGTCCTCGATACCAAATCAATGACAAAATCAATCTCTCGCTTAGGGGGCAAGCTGCGTAGATCATCAGGGAACACCTCAGGGAACTCATACCACAAGAATATCTCCAAGTCTCAGCTTGGAGGATTCACCAGTATTTGCAGGAACCACACTCACTAAGGCACACGTCTCCTCTGATGTTGCTAATCTGCCTTAGGTGCTAGCTTCATCTGAACCTCTACCTTGGAACACCACTACAAGTTGATTTGAGATCTCAAATACTACACGCTTAGCATAAAAATCAACATAAGCATGATAAACAGTTATTCAATCCATGCCTAAAATGGCATCAAACTCCCAAAATTCTAATACCCATAGATCTACTATTGTCTCTAGGTCACCAACACGAATCACACAATGCTCCCAAATCATATTGGGGCAAATACATTTCCTAGCAGCAATACTTAATACAAGCCAAGTGGATGCCCTAATTGGTCTAAGTTTCAGTTTATCAATAACAAGTCCAGATATAAATGATAAGGTATAGTCATCATCAATCAAACCATATAAAGTAGAATCCAAAATAGAGACAATACCTTCTACTAAAGTCGTGGTAGCCTCCTGATCAGGTTGAGTGACTGCCTAGGCTCTCTCTCTATATCCCTGCTAAACCATCGCCAGCTTGATAAGGTAAGACACTCTGATCTCTTATACCCAATCTGTCCACATTAGTAACAAGTGAAAGGTTGTCTCTATACAACTTGTCATGTTCATGTTGGTTGGCCCATCTGTACTACAAGTGTCAGTGGCCTATACTCTTTGCTTGTGCCTCCCCAATGTTGGCCTCCAATTCTCAATTGTACTGCCACGTGTGGCTCAAATGTCTAAATAAGGATGGTTGCAACAACCATCGTTGTGGTAGACTTGATTTGTCAGGTGCTAGTCGATCCTAAAACAAACTTCCTCTTCTGGTAACCCTTATTTTTTTTGCCATTGTCCTTGGTTACTGGGAGTTTGTGCTGAAGCCTGTATGGTATAGCCTGGCATAATTTGCACCTATACAGGCTCATACTTATAGTCTGCCTTATATCCCAAAACTCAGTGTTTCAGCGACTCTATACTGGAATAGTGTATCGCCTGTCGAATCTCACTGTTCAACCCCTGGCGATAAAATCTGGGCCTTTTTGCTTTATTAGCAAGCAACAATGGAGCATAAGACTTTAGATGAATGAATCTGTAAGTGTACTCCTGGACTGTCATATTGTCTTGTCGCAAGGCCAAGAATTCCATCTTCTTGCATTCTTTTGGCAGAAGCAAGAACAAAGGTCTCCAAAAGTAACTCTCTAAATCTTGCCCAACTCTCAACCGAGTGTTCAGTAGCTAAAACTGATAACCACCATCTAGCGGCATCACCCTCCAAGGTATGGGCAAAGAACAACAACTTATTCTCTTCAGATTCACTTCATCGATCGAGCTATCTTATCAACATTCAGCAGTCAATCCTCTGCTTGCTCTAAATTGACACCACTCCAATATGACTAGGGTTTTAGATCCATAAACTTCTTCAATAATCTCCCATGTAAAATTTTTCTTCTCTATTTCTTTCTATGGTGCCTATGAGGAACCTCAATCTCCTTCAGACTCATCATCATCATCCCCATTAGCTGGCTCAACTACAGGTGGAGCAAGAGTTCCAAGAGGTGTTGGTCACTGCATATTAGCCACAACCCCATCAATCCTCTGTTGTAGTGTAGCGCTAGGGGATTGGATTAACTCCCCTTGGGCCTAGATAAAATCTTCAAGTTGTTAATATATATTAGGCTCGACAGGTGGTGCTAGTATAAGTCATAGTATAGGATCCTATAAAAGAGTAGGATCTTGCGGTACCTGTTGTGGTCTATCGTGTCTAGGTGACATCCTAGTCTGCAATTCACATACAATTATTTGTCAATGTCAAACATTGCAAATATACCACCCCTAAAACCGATTTTACCACTACCATACAATATATTTTCAAAAATAAGTTTTCAAAAATTGAACTTTTAGACTTATATATTTTTGCTTAATTTCAACTTTAGGAAAAATAATCGGGCTTTGATACCAACATTATCGAACCCCTTCTGAAACTTCATATTTATGGCCCAAACAACACAATAGTAAGAAAAATCTACTCCTCAGTAAAACTTGTTGATTATTGTTAAGCCTTACTGTCACTCTGCCTCCCGAGCTGTAACACCCACCGGGAATTCTACCGGGACTCTTACCCACGTTGTAGGGCCCACGTCATGGCGTGTCACTCACAAGGTACTGTCCCCTGCTCCCTGGGGTTTTCTTTCGTCTCCGCGGAGATTCGAACCTAAGACCTAGGGCTCAAGTACTTATTTCTTTCATCATCCGCTACCATTGAGCCTCACACCCCATCGGGCCCACCGATCCCACCGGACCTACGCCGCGTGGCAGTCGCATGGCGCACCGCGTGGCGGCTGTGACTCACTAGGTACTGTCCCCTCCCCTAGGGGTTTTCCTTCGCCTTCGCAGAGATTCGAACCTAGGACCTGGGGCTTAAGTACCTAGTTCATTCCTGATCTCATTCTTCATCCACTACCATTGAGCCACTCAATGGTAGTGGATGAGGAATGAACAAGGTACTTATGCCCCAGGTCCTTGGTTCAAATCTTCGCGGAGGCGAAAGAAAACCCCAGGGGGTAGGGGACAGTACCTTGTGAGTGACACGCCATGACGTGGGCCCTACGACGTGGGTAAGAGTCCCGGTAGGATTCCCAGTGGGTGTTACACGAGCCCCATCGTCCACATTATCTGACGGTCTAATTTTCTTTGATCAATAATCTTGGGCCGCCCAAGAGACGGGCCCCTATTACGTTCTTTTTCCTTTCTAAGAGGCTTCCTGCACATATAAATTTATATACAAAAATATTTCATAGCTTCATAAATAAAATCTTTTATTTATTTATTCTAAATTTTTGTTTACATATTCTATTACAGTGGAAAAATAAATTCAATACTGAAATAAAAAATTTAACTTGGGCCCACATGCCCTACAATAAAATAAATAAACATAATTCCTATAACTTTCCACGTAAGCTGATAAATTAATTTCTTGAAATGTGAAAAATGAGGGGGTGAGCTAAAAAGCCCAATGAATCATTCCATCTATTTAATTTATTATTTCCACCAAATAATACAAGCATATCAACCACTTTTAGAGATTAAATTGATTCAAACAATATATTATTTCGATCGTAATTTAGATCGAATGGGGATAACCTCTATGCTCCAGATCTAGGGAGAGAGACTAATTCTGAAACTCAACCCATCTCTAGTGGGATCATTCCTGAAACCCGTTCCATTCTAGTATCAATCTTGACAACCAGTTCCAATTCTACATGAAACACAGAAAGTCCGTCCCCGTACCGGTGCATGGTTGAAATCTTATTTAATCTTATTTTTGTACATAAAAACAATATAAATAAATATTTCAACAGTAATTAAATATACCAACAAAATAACATCATTAATCAAAAACACGATTTTTCGATTTTTGATACAGAAGATCGTGCAAGACACAACTACAAAGCATACTCTCTCAAGTAGGATAGGTGACTTTCAATTTCTAATGTAGAAGATCGTATAAGACGCAACTACATAGTATAATCTCTCAGTCATAAGCAACATAATAATTTAAAAACATAAATTAAACTAAGCACACAAGCATGCATTAGTTAAATCAAAATAATAAATTAAAAGAAGGAGAAATAATTTCACCTTGAGATCGCTTCCTAAATTTGTGTAGCACTTCATTGCTACTATTTTGCAGGCTATTTAAAATAGCTCAAGAAAAGAAAATGGACTGAGGGTGCCAAGAAGGAGGCAGAGAAAAGGCAAGAAGGAGTACTATTCTTGTTCTTGCTGGGATGAATGAAATGAGGGGAAGAGGAGGTTTATATAGAGTCTTCAGGGGTCAATTCCGTCCTTTTTCAACCTTCCTAAATTGAAAAACTTCCATTTTTGCTAGGTCTTGGTGGCTAGAGGTTTAGGGTTAGAGATTATGATTTTTTTTTTATTTTTTTGGAGTTTTTGGACATTTTTTGTACTTTTTTTTTTCATTTGTTCTGTGTAAATTGTTTTTTTATATTTTTTTTAAATGGCGCAGGAGCCGTGCGCATGTAGCTCGTGCACCCCTTTTGTTTTGTTTCTTGAAGACCATATACAAATTACACTTTTTTTAATGTTTTATTTTATAAATATATGTATGTATGTATGTATGTATGTATGTATGTATGCATACACACACTATAAAATACTATATGAATATATTGTTTTTTTGTTTAAGATCTTAATACCCTAAAACATTAACCCTTAATATCTTGTAAGGGGTACAAAATATTAATTCTGTCAAATGATTAATACTAAGCATATATGTGCATAGTATTAATACATATATAGTATTAATTGCATATGTCTACATATATTATATTTGTGCATATATATATATATATATATATATATTCATATATTACTATAGATTAATTAATCTCACTATATGCTTAGTATTAATATATTAATACATATATCAATTTATATATGTGCACATATACTTCTACCCCAATAAATAAATTATTTAATTGCATATGTCCACATTAATCACTTTAAGAATCTATATATGCACCAATTAATTTATACCAATCAAATATCACATATATAGACACCAATTAATATATATTCATGTGCTTATACAAATTAATCAATTAAATCATATATGCATACATATATATACAGAAATAATTAGGGTATTACACTTACCATCAAAACATTTATAGTATTTAGAATACAACAATAACAAGGTAAGCGAAATAATGTAACAACAGTGGAAGTCATTAAGATTAATTACATTACAGAATCTAGTTCAACTTTACATTTTTTGCAAAACTTGTGCATACTGATTTAAAATCCCAAAATTGAAAAATAACAAAACAACCTACTAGGAATAGGCTGGAAAAGATTATGTGTATTGCACGCCTTTCCCTTTATACACACCAGACGAACCTAAAATGTTAAGAGTAGTGAGCTCGATATCCACGTGAGCCTAGTGAGTAGCAAACAATATATTTACTTAAGTCTAGCATTTTACATGCAATGCAATAGGCAACATCTCAAGCATTCAAGTAAAATACAACAATGAATAGCACGTATAATCACTCATATAATCCAATGTCTATACCTCGAAACGTCTTAATCCTACCTCAGAGCTATCATGATCTAATATCCTCACCTCGAAACCTCTCATCATTAAGTCATGTCGACACATCTGAAGATTTGTATATCAGCTCTATCTCATAACTATTAGGATCCAATGTTTGCACCTCAGAACCTCTCATGCTGCGGCTAAGTCGGCACATTTGAAGATCTGTACTCATATATCAAGACTATCATAATTCAATGTCTGCACCTCAAAATGTCTCATTCTAAGGCCAGGTCGACGCATCTAAAGATATGTCCTATCTCAATGTAATATGGAATGCATTTAGCACCCAATTATGTAACAATCATAAGTAGCATAAAAGATTAAATAAATACATTAACACGTGTTTCGCTTTTGGTATACACTACATAACCTCTTCACAAATTTGTTGTAATATACAATAAATATTAAAAATTAATTATTTCTTATGTTACGCATTTTTTCCATGTGAAGTAATTTATAATGCTATACAACATTAATTATAGATAATGTTATATTTATATCATTATATAATTAATTGTATAACATTATATATACCTATAATATTAATCTATACATTTTTTCCCTCCAATTGTATAAATACAAATTTGATATACCTATTGAGCTCCAAAAATCTTAATTTTAGTGTCACTGAGTTCAGAATTTTATTATGAACATTTCGGTACCTGCGAACTAAGGTTTTAGTGCTAATAGTCATACCCCCTATGTATCGACTTTCAGCTACCATATAATTTTTTAGGACCAATATAGGCACAAGTAAAATACCTATTCATATTCTACTCATTGATCTGAAGATTTGAACACAATGTACGAATAGGTATTTTACTTGTGCCTATATTGGTCCTAAAAAATTATATGGTAGCTGAAAGTCGATACAGAGGGGGTATGATTATTAGCACTGAAACCTTAGTTGGCGGGTTCCGAAATGTTCAAAAGAAAACTCTAAGCTCAGTGACACTAAAATTAAGATTTTTGGAGCTCAATAGGTATACCTCCTATGTATCGACTTTCAGCTATCATATAATTTTTTAGGACCAATATAGGCACAAGTAAAATACATATTCATATTCTACTCATTGATATGAAGATCTGAACACAATGTATATATATACTCCAAAAAAAATACACCCTAATTTGAGTGCTTGCTATTTCCAAAGATAGTGAGTGTGAACAAGAGAATAGGGATACAAACATATCTAGTATTCCATTCCCATGTGATGACAGACACGGTATACAAGTTGATTTCTTTATTTAGCTTTATCAACTTGCTTTAGACCCACTTTACTTTTATATTCCAAATACATATCCCTAGCACTTGCATGCTTCCTAAGAAAATATATCTCCAAGTAGGTGTTCTTAATAAATATAAATAAAAATTGGAGCAGAAAATGAAATGATAAAACACTAAATAATCACAAATTAAAAATTCTACCTAGCTTGTCCATCTACTCATGACTTACTTAATTGGCTAAATTACCAAATGGCTTATATGTATTAACTGATAATAGTGTCATTTTTTTTGTTAGTGATGCTTAGCTCTCTTTATTATTATTATTATTATTATTATTATTATTATTATTATTATTATTATTATTTAATATGCAACTTGTTGTATTTCATTATAAAAAGGTTTCACCTGCTAGAAATCCAAGGTGCATTATTCTAAACCAAACAAGTCCAAAACTCATGAAGATGGGTTTGAAGGAAAGCAAGTAAATAAAGGGAAACACACTTCAATCCCAATCCCAAGTCTTACCAAAAGTCTATATTCTAATGAACACTAGGGCATCCATATTTTATATATACATTTATAGCTTTTTTCAATGTGGTAAACGATTCCTACATGTTTCTACCATAGTTAATTCTCACATGACTCCAGGGACTAAATTTTCAATCAAAATCAAATACAGTTACTTTGTTAGACAGGGAAATCATATCAAAATTCATGAACCATTGCTTTTTCCTTCCAACAATTGATAAAGGGAAAGGAAAAGTTTCAATAGCAACTTCAAGGGTGATAAGATCTTTTGTCTTATCCTCAATGGCATTCAATTAAACACAGGGGTGACATCTTTCATCTTATCCTCAAAGGCATTTTATCAAACACAAGGGTGACGCCTTTCGTCTTATCCCCAATACAAAATAACTTTTATATTAAAAATCCTTATGAAGAAACCAAATAAAGAAAGAAAATTACTAAAAGAATTTACATCAACTGCAATCATAAACAACCTACCTAAATTAACATTCTCAAAGCTATCCGCCAACACCTCCAAACAGAGCAACAAGCAAAAAGTTAAAAACCCAAATTTTGTTGAAGCTTAACATTGAGAACCACAAATTCAACAACTCCACCGCATCAAAAACAAATAAAAGGAAACAAAACAAAATTTAGATAATCACAATGATCGAACC
>JAJIYU010007852.1:0-18707 GCA_030144865.1 Tinospora cordifolia | reverse complement strand
TAGTGGTAAACATGGTGCAAGAGCCACTAAACTTTAAATAGATGATTAAATATAGAGGCTGCACATGGATCTTATTGCCACCTTTGAGATTTGTTAAAAAATCTGAAATACATGAATAATAATGAAGTGGAAGAAGCAGGATTCAATTCAAGCATCCGAGACGAGTAGATAGTTAAAAGTTAAGTGTTACAGTATATCAGATATGATTTTGTATATTGAAATAACTAATTATAACTTATTCTGTCACCCTATTGTAACATTTGGGTCTAGCTAGGCAGGTTTAATTAAACGTCCCACTCTAGTATATGTGTCAATATATCTTTGTAAGAAAATAAATAAATAAGAGGGAGAGATTAATTAGAAAAGGAATATATATATATATATATATATATATATATATAGAGAGAGAGAGAGAGAGAGAGAGAGAGAGAGAGAGAGAGTAGACTTTTGAGAGCCTGAAACCAATAATGAAACATGAAAACAGTGGGTAAACTACATTTATGCCCACTGATTCTAAAAGTTTACATTTAAGAACTTTTATTACAAAAGTCAAGTGAAACAGTAACATTTTAAGGCTTGCAGCTTCAAGTAAGTTGCTAAGTTATCTCATTTTCTAACTAAAAGGTTACAAAATCAACCTCCCTCTGCCAAAAAACAAAAAAGAAGGCCTCTTATACTTCTGGTAAATTTATTTGAATCAACTCAAACTAGAAAATATGTGCATAAATTCAACAGAATCTTCTTACCAGCCTAAAATATATCTTGAATTTGGTCTTAACTTTTTTATGAAAATTCACATGAATATTATTCATTCTATGATTTTTAGATTAAGTAGCTTTTGATATAAATAGCATAATATTTTCATTCTAGAGATCCAATTTTGAGTACTTGCGCATAAATAACCCCTATATCCATTATTGTGTGCATCAAAGAAAAGGAGAGAAAAAGAAAAGATAATAATAAATTTTTGCTATGTATTGGGAGGACATATGCAATTAATGATTTTTATCATCTTTTCTGGTGGCAATAAAACCTGCTTGATCAGAGCACTTTTTCTTTACTTTATAATTTTATTTTTGTCGAAAACCTATTTGCGAGCAGTAAGAAAGTTGTGTTATGACAAGTGCTTTTGGCAAACAATTTTTCCTTCTTATATTTTTGCCAGTTGTGTTCTGAAAAAAAAAAAAAAGAAAGAAAGAAAGAAGGAAGGAAATCATTCCAAAAAGGTAATAGCTAAAGTTTTATACTTTGGCGCTACTTAAATTAATTTCTTGCCATTTACATGTTGAGTTAGCCTTTAAAAGCGTGACATAGACTAAATGAAATCAAGTAGATCGATTACCCTATTTAGAAAAAAAAAGGCTTATTATATAGTTGAGTAGATGACGATGATAATGATAATTTGATGACGTATTTTATCAAAACAAGTTGTCAAAGGAAAATATCTTACAAACATTTGTGAATCCTCAATCATTAAATAGCAAATAATAATATATTTTTTTAGCATAACAAAGTTTAATATTTATTTAAAACATATAAATTAGACTTTAAAACTAATAGATGATTGACACTGCCAAAGAGATAGAAAAAGAATAGAAATTTAATTTAGCAAAGATGAAAAAGAGAAAAAAAAATGAAAATGAAAAATAGAAGGATCAATTTAGCAAAAAAGTTGGTTAGGTATGTTAAATGTCAATGTATTGGTAAATGAGGAGTAAAAGGCATTAATAGTTGAAATGAGTTTTAATAGCCCTACTGTTCTTCATTTCTGAAGCCCGTGCTTGGTATGAACTCTTAGACTAAACCACAGAGAGAAAATGGAGGGCACACGTAGGGAAGAGGAGACTAAACCACTAAATGATGTGAGACTTTAATCCTAATAAGAATTCACACATCTTTGGAGGAGACACTTACATCTCTTTGTTGTGGTTTTTAGAAGAGAGTAGAGGGAGAATGATCTTCAACCCTCACACACGGGAAGAGGAGATAGAGTACGCATATAGGAGAAAGAGTGTCAAACTAAGCTACTTGCACACGAGGAGCTTAACCTCTTTGTTTTACAGGGGGGTTATTTAGTTTATAGAGAACATTAATTTTTGAGAGAACTGTCTTACTTTATTTACTTATTTATTTATTTAACTTGCTGTTAAGTTTAATTCCAACGATTAGTTCTACAATAAACTAAGTGAGAGCAAGTGAGTACTTTTCATTTCTTTAAGTAAAAAGTGAGAGCAAAACTATGAGTCTATGATAGTTAATTAAAGTAGTTTTCATTCAGCTTCTAACGCTTTCAGTGTTACGACTTGTCTTTTTTTTTTTTTTTTTTTTGTTAAAATTCAAAACTAGCACTAGGGCCTAACGAAACACACCGAGGTAGCATCAGCCAAGAGCAGAGGCTGGATGCTCATGGGAGGCACTTCCACCAACTCGTTGTTCACCGCCAATCCGACGCCGAGGTTCGCCATATGGTCTGCGCATTGGTTTCCCTCCCTGTAAACATGCTGGAGCTTAACCTCCCAATCTTGCTAGATCATCCGCTTGATATCATGAATTAATCCAAGAAGGGGATGACTTGTCTTTTTTACTCTTACAGGTGGATCTTGATTTTATTTTTTTATTTTTCCTAATTCTTGTATCTACATACTTCAATCATGTATTAAGTTATATGACATATAAAAATGTTACCAGTTTTGAAGTATTCTAACTAAACTTGCTTACGGACTATTAAAAAAATGACTAAAATTAACTTTCAAAAAACTCATACGGACTGTTAAGAAAAATATATTGTACAACATATGAAGCTTTGGGACGATTCAAAATTAACTTTCAAAAAACTCATACATAGAAGTTATTCACCACGTGTCTTGGTGGGAAAGAGATGCTTTTTAAGAGTGATAACTCAATTTTTTTTTTCATAAAAAACTTGCATCTTATAACTACAAACAATATATATATTTTGGTATATTAACAAAACAACCAAATAGTATAAAATTAAAATTTTCACTTTTTAAAAAATTGTATTTCTCTTATATTTTGTGGTGGAATTTTTGTAGACTCTCTTTCACTCTCAATATAATTTAGTTACATTTCTAAAAATAAAAATTATTAATACACACACACACACACACACATATATATATATATATATATTGGTATACAACAAAACAACCACACAATTTGTAAAGTAAATTTTTATTTCTTGAAAAAAAAATTGCATTTCTCCTATATTATTGGTGTAATCTATATAGAGTCTCTTTCACTTTTAATATAATTAGATCCCTTGCGAAAAAAATAAAATAGATAAATGACTTATGCTCATTGTTGGAACATTTCCTATTGACGTATGCTC
This sequence comes from Tinospora cordifolia, assembly GCA_030144865.1. Classification (NCBI taxonomy): domain Eukaryota; kingdom Viridiplantae; phylum Streptophyta; class Magnoliopsida; order Ranunculales; family Menispermaceae; genus Tinospora; species Tinospora cordifolia. The sequence goes on along the minus strand of JAJIYU010007852.1, from coordinate 15,358 downwards.
GTTTTTATAAATAGATAACACAGGGCTCACCTTATTAACTTTAACTAATTTGCCTCACTTTTCAATGACTAACTTATGTCAAAATGCTCCTATCAGCTTGCATCAATTAAATTCTACAAATCTTTCTACCAACTAACAAGTATAAATATATGTCTCTGTGTGGACCTACTAAGCAAATTTGAAAAATAGGCATGTGAATTTTAAGTGTAACATGTGATTACTAGATATGATTTTATAAATCCTAGTAAGAAGCAAACATGCTTTTACACTAGAATTATACTTGTATAGTGCAAGTGTTGTACTCAAAAACTAATAAATCAGGAAATTGAGCATTAGACAAACTCTTAGTCTTACTAGTATGTGTTTTCTCAATAGATAAAATGGCCAAGAACTCATATATAAATAGACATGATAATTGTTAGAGAAGTGCATAAATAATTCAACACAACCCTCATTGCTTTTTATGAATTCTTGTTTCTAACATCTTGTTTCTCAATTAGGTATTAAAGGAATTTTGGTCGGGACAATGTTCATGCTTCTTGTAAAAGCTTAGTTTATATTTCTTATCTTTAATTTTTGGCCATCCTTTCTAAAGTATTGCTTAGTACTTCTAATATAGAATTGGTTAAACCTTGCATTAGCATTTTGCATGCACATCTATGGAGAAGACATATTCTTAAGTAGTCAAGTCCTGCTTCCATGAGTTAAGAGGAGGAATTTTGACCAAAAGATCTTCTTAACTTGGCTATAATACCTGAAATTTTAGTGACGTAATAACTGAAATTTGAGTTTAAAACATATTTTATTAGCACATATACGTATATATTCATATATATATATATATACATATATATTTGTCATTGATATATAATTAATTAGTTAGAATAGAAGTATAAAGTGATATGCATTTATTAATTTTACACATATAGAATTGTTAGGTAAATATACGCTTCTCTATTTGAATAAGAAAATAATATTTTTAGTATGATATTAATATAAAAAAGTATGTGTATAAAGTACTAATTAGATGCACTCATGAAAACAATATTTCGTTTGGTATGATAGTAATATACATAGAGAAGTATATGTGTAAAGGAAATGCATTCATGAATGAAATATCTCATTTGGTGAGATGTTAAGGTATGCATATGTAAGAAATGATAGTCTCACATTGGAAAGATAGAAACACTATTTGGAAGAGGGCCCTATATAAACCCCCCTGCTCCACCCATTTCATTCATCCCAAAGACAAGAGTTGAAAATTTTTCTTGTTCTCTTTCTTTGCCTCCTTCTTGACAACCTTAGTTTTAGTTCTTCTTTGCTTGAGCTATTCTAAATAGTTCGTGAAGTAGTAGCAACGAAGTGCTACAAAGAATTTAGGAAGCGATCTCGAGGTGAGTTTCTTTCCTTTCTTTTAATTTATTATTTTGACTTAGATAATGCTTGCTTGTTTGGTTAGCTTGATTTTTTTTTGGCTTTTATTCTTGTTTTTTGCATTTATGTCATTCAATTATCATGTTGCGTGACCAAGAGAGTATGTTATATAGTTGCGTCTTGTACGATCTTTTACATCAGAAATCGAAAGTCATTTTTCCTGTTTGAGAGAGTATGCTCTGTAGTTGCGTTTCGTACGATCTTCTACATAAGAAATCGAAAATCTGTGCTTGTGTTGATTTAAGATGTTATACTGTTAGTATGTTTAATTATTCTTGAAATATTTATTTATTATGCTCTTGCACATAAAAAAATAAGATTAAATAAGATTTCAATCACGTACCGGTACGTGAGACTTTCTGTGTTCCATGTAAAATTGGAACTAGCTGTCAATACTGACACCGGAATGGAATGAGTTTCAACAATGATCCCACTAGAGATGGGTTTGAGTTTCAGAATTGATCTCTCTCCCTAGATCTGGAGCACAAAGGTTATTCTCGTTCGGTCTAAATTAAGATTGAATTAATAAATTGGTTGAATCGAATTAATCTCTGAAAGTGTTTGATATGCTTGCATTGTTTGGTTGAAATAATGGATTAAATAGATGGAATGATTCACTGGGCTTTTTAGCTCACCCCCTATTTTTCACATCTCAGGGAATTAATAAGCTTACGAGGAGATTTATCTATTGAAAGTTTTTATTTATTTCAATGTAGGGCGCATCTGCCCAAGCTAAATCATGTATTTCAGCTTTGAATTTGTTTTTCACTATAATAGATTATTGTACTCGAAATTTTCGAATGAATAAATGAAGAATCTTATTTACCATGATGTCATTTTGTACATAGACTAATGTACACAGGAACCCTAATGGATTTGGGTCCAAGAAGAAGAAAATGTAGCACGGGCCCGTCTCCTGGGCATCCCAAGATTTTTGATCAAAGAGAGTTGAACCGTCAGATGACGTGGAAGATGAAACTTGGGAGGCGGGGCGTTACAATGGCATACTTGAGATGTTAGGTATAGGAGAGGACAACCTTTCAAGAAGTATTATGCCGAAAAACAAAAAAAACATAAATCTTTGTTGTGAAGAAGAATTCGAAACCATGACCTAGAATATGGTTGGATTCACTCGTTTCTATCAAAGTGGCACATTATGGTCAATGTTCATCCCTAGCTAGAGTTTCATTGCTTAAGTGGGACATCATGTCCCTCATTACTTCCTATCGAGTTAATCTATCAACTAATCAACATCAAAATGACATAGTATAAGCTCGGAAACAACAGATATAACCAACTTGTTACATAGTAATTATTGAATTATCTACGAAACTTTTTTTGTGATCCACCTAATAGAGGGTCAAGCCAAGTGAGTTTCAAAAGATCCCTACAAGAATGTTCATGAATCACTATTCCAAATAAGCCAACCTCAACTTACAAGGTGATACAATGCATTAAAATAATATCTGTGCATCCTCAAAGACCTTCTCTTCCATAGAGTAATGACTCTTTACTTAGTGGGGAAATGGCTTCATTGGCACCTAACTACTCGCAATAAAAAAGAAAAAATAGTACTATAGGTTGTCAAGTTGGAACTCCTACAATAGCCTTTTATCTTCTATCAATATTTTTTGATCTTCTTCTTCACCATTATCTTATTGTTCTCTTCTTTCTTTAAAAAAATCAATATTTGTTAATTTTGCAAATTGCAAAGCCACTACAAGAAAATGAAGAAATATCAAAGAAAAAAACTCATTGCAAAAAATGGCAATATCGTTGGTAAAAGCTTTATCGACGAAATGACGATCAAAGAATTAAATCGCTAATACCTTTGTTGGTTAATCATTTATCAACAAAATTTGTTCAACTGATAAAGATCGTCATTAATTTCGTTGTGTAAGGTCGTCAATTTATTGTCAAAAACAACAACCGCTAAGTCCATACCTACACATCATTAGTAATTTGTTAGTAGTTTAAATATTGCTGATGGAAAACAATAGCTTATTACACACTATCCGTGAATGATATTTTGAATTACCAACCATCCCCTTATGTAACACCCACAAATTTTTGTGCGAATTTAAAATAAAATATTCTGTTTGAAAATTTTATAACATTTTTTAATATGAACTGTGTATAATTTAAAGTATTGATAATGCTTATTTTGACACTAAATTTATTATCTTATAATTGAGCATTATCATATTTTAAGGCTCATTATTTAGTAATTAATTATAAAATATATTTAACTTCTTTTAATATAAATTCGTATATTTTCAACGAGGTTAATATATCAATATTAAGTCACATGCATGATATAAATTAATTATAATTAATTACTTATTACGAGATATTATTTTAATTGTAGGAATTTTGATAATGAGAGATTAATGACAATGGAGCATGTGAGCTTAGGAACCTCGAGATCATCAAGTTTTGCTAAGGCATCACCCCACTTAAATTCCTAAATTTAAATTATGTACTCTTAAACACTATTAAGGCATGAAAAAAAATTGATATAAAAAGTCAAGTTGTGTACTTGTAAAATAATACTGGCCCGACCCACCTTGTCGTAAAGTGCAAATTGAAAGTCTCAGGGGTTGGGGTGTTACACCTTAACTTTTTTTTTTCAAATGGAATGTTGTTGAAAAATAGATGACAAAACGTCAATATGTATTTTATTTAATGCTTATGTTTCCATCACTAAATACATTGGAAACATTTTTTTTTATTTTTTAAGAAAATTATGGGGATGATCTATAATTCATTGGTAAATTAATAATTAATTTTTTAAAAAATTATATATATATATATATATAAAAGAGATACTCAAACAAAAAAAATACAAAAAACATCTATATCTAATCCAATCTTGCAATAAAATCATTGCTAGGGCCATCATCATCCTTACCCTAGCGTCCCTACGGAGCATTAATTAGGAGGGTCTACAATAATATCATACTCGTTGGATGATAGTTACTATTGTGGAGGTTGTATTAAGGCAAGTACAAACTGCATTCTTGATTGCTCTAGAAATTGCATCATTGTCTTCTCCAAGTACCTAACTCGATCCTTTTACATGCATAGATGTTGTTGCATATGCCCCTCCAACTATGCGTGCACGCACTTGATCCTACACCCTTTAGCTACTCTTGCACCATCCTCGCAACCTACTTGGTGATCTCGTTTGCTATAGGTGGTGAAGCTAAAGTTGTGTTGGCTTCGGGATCGCCAGAGATGGCTCGCCCTAGCATGTTGATCCCATAAACTTTGCCTTTTTATGCGTGTTAAATGTGTCATAATATAGCTGATTCTCATGTATAGGAGTCGGCTCAGAGTGCCCAGTTGCGAGTGAGACATCTGCTAACACAAAGAAGAAGACTACAAAAATGAAGAAGAAGAGAGAAAATAACAAAAGAAAAATATAATAGAAGAGAAAAAAAAGAAGAAAAGAGAAGGAAAGTGAGGTAGTAGAACAAAGGGGAGTGCATTGGGAGCAAAGGAACTAAATTGGAGCAATGAGCAAATGGAGAAGAAGATCCATTCGTAGGGTAAATATTTACAATATCCTAACAAAGTATTGATGGACACTCTGTCGTAAAGTCACCACATGTAAAAGAAAAAAAAAATTAAGTCCCATCAGCAATCCATCACTAAATACTAACACCCGCCAAATAAAAAGCGCGCTCGTGTCAAGTCAAGCTATGTCACTAAACTGTCAATAAACTTACCTCCATCGTTATTTCATCAATAATTCATGATTAAGCCAAGGCAATAAGCCAATGCGCTATGATGAGAAATCTATTGATGAATCTAACAATTCAATTTTTGCTCCCATAAAATCTATCGGTAATTCTTTCCCAAACTATATGATTGTTATATTTAGTATTCTATCATTAATCCACTGGTAATCATAATGTTTGATATTTGATACATTCACTTGCTGTTATTAATTTTGTCAAAATTTAGTCGATTTTTACCTTCTGGATTTTGGTAAGTAATCTGTTGGTGGATTTGCATAAGTAACAAATCACTTCGATGACAGATGTTTGCCAACTGCACATGGTGTAGATATTGGCTTGCAATTGAGCATACTAGCTTTCTTGAGAAGAGATTGTATATATGCCTCTTGTGAAAGATACATCCCTATTGAATTTCTGTATACTTTGATACCTAAGAAATAATGTAACTCACGAAGGTCCTTTATAGAGAATTTCTTGCTTAGCAACTGAATGTACATTCAGTTGCTAAGCAAGAAATTCTCACACATTTAGATCTACATGTAGATCTAAATGTGTGATTGTGAGCTCCCTGTGATGATAATATCATCAACATAGACCATTATGTATAGCAGAATGTTACCAGTCTTCTTTACGAACAATAAATAATCAGCATCAGAAACTATGAGGTGACATGAAATAAGAGTGGAGCAAAGTCTGTCGAACTAGGCCGTGGGGCTTGCTTGAGTCCATATATGGCTTTGTGAGATGACACATGTTAGTTGCATTGCATATTAATAATATTATATATTTTTTGTATATATTCTACATGAGTTTAGGTAGGAAATATGACATATTTATTTATAATTAGGTGTACAAACATTTTTAGAATCATTGTATACATTTATATATATTAGAGAATTATAATTTAATTTTTATATATTTATATTTGTGATTTAAATATTCAAGGAAGGGTTTTTATTGTTTGTGCAAGTTTAGAATTAATAATTGAGAACATGTATACACGAGAAGGAAGAATGCAACATGGCGTAATGTACAAGGCCCATCACAATCCGCAACCACTTCAGTCCAGCCCAAAACAAATGAAGCACAATGCGATTTCGGTGGGCAATCATGTATATGCAAGTAGAGGGGCAACACGATCAAAGAACAATGCAAATTGTGGTGCATGAAATAGCAATGGCATAAAACGTAAAAATAATAAATCACAAAGGGGCACGACTGGAATTCTAGAAATAAGGGGCACATGAGAAGAATGGCAGAAGGTGTGACTATTTGTTAATAGCAAGGGCATGGTTGGAAACTTGTGAATTGTGCGCATGAAAATTTGAGTGGCATGAATGGTAAATTAATTAAAAAAGGCCATGGCATACGAGACAAATGCACAGCAATGAGTGGCAAAATAGGTAAATACAACGATAAAGTGATGGGCAAGACTAGAAAGAATTAGGAGCATGAACAAAACAATTGGAAACCAATTTTTTAAAAGAAATGTATTGCGGTTATGCAATTGAGGTCTCGGTATTAGGGTTTTATTTTTGGTTTTCTTTCACGGGTCTTTTGGAGACATTATAAATAGTCCCTCATATTAGTTTTACATCATAATTCAGCTTGAGAGAACTTAGTTGCTAGTTTTACTGTTGACGGCCAGAGCATAGAGAAGACCAGTACAGTGCACAAGATCAAATCTGTATAGTATGATTTTCTGTTTGTTTAATTTTTTGTGTTATGAATTAGTATAATACCTACAATTTTAGTGTTGTAATACTCAAAATTTGAATTAAAAAAAATTTAAAATTTACTGTTCAAATATACGGTTACTGTTTAAATATATGGTTACTGTTAAAAAATACGGTCACTATTTTATCGACAAACAAATTAAGGTTCGATGGTTACTGTAGCTACAATAACAGGCACTGTAGCTACAATAACAAACTATTAATAACTGTGCAGTTTCGTCTTTTTTTGCAAAAAAAATCTATATAAACCCCCCGCCCCCCCCTCCCTTCATTCTGAAAATTCATTCCAGCAAGAAAGAAAGAATTTCTTTGCTTACTCACTTCTCTTCTCTTGTTCTTCAGCTGTTTTAGACAGCAAATATAGTAGTAGGAAGGGGAAAACCCCAGTTTCTATATAGCAGTAGTGAAGATCTATTGTTGGGTACCTCTTTTGAAGTAATTGGAGGGTTTTTCTTATTAAAGTAGGTATAATCACTCTGCTCTAGTCTCTATTTAAGATTGGAGATGTTGTTATTCATTTCAATATGCATACGTAGTCTACTTTTCATATATACGGTACTGTTCACCGTTACTATTTAGCACTGTTCATATGTACGGTACTGTTCATGGGCAGTTATTAAATGACATTTTCAAAACGTAGATCCTGAAGACTGTTGGCCAAAGACTCAGAACAAGTTGAAATTCAGGGAATTATTACTGAGGTGGAAGTGATTACTCTACTCTCTAGTATTATTTGAATTTTAATGCTGAATATGTGATGTTTGCATTATTTGAGTGCCTAGAAATATGCAAGGTTATTGACTAAATGATTTGTGAAAGATTTTTCTTTATTTTTAATTTATATTATTTATGACCGAGAGAGTATGCTCTGTTCACAAAAATAAGATTAAATAAAGATTTCAACCACGTACCGGCGTGGGGATGAATGTCCTTCGTGTGCGTTCCATGCAGAATTAGAACTGGTTGTCAAGATTGACACCTGAATGAACTGAGTTTTAGAAATGATCCTAGAGAAGGGTTTGAGTTTCAGAATTGATCTCTCTCCCCAAATCTGAAACACAGAGGTTAACCCCATTCGGTCTAATTGATAACTGTTGATAAATAAATGTTTGAAACGCCTAATGGATGATAAGTGTTTTTATGTTCAGTATTTGGTTTAAATAATGCTATGGATGTATTGTGTATGATCCACTCGGCTCTTGAGCTCACCCAATCATTTTTTCAGGTAACTATTGAAGACATCGCCCCAGCAGATCAATGTAAATTAATAACAGTGTACCTCACAGTATGAAGATAGTAGAAAATGAACTGTATTGTAGGGATTGTGACCCACTATATTTGATCATGTCAGATGTCGATAGTATTTGCATTATCAAAAGATGGCTATGGAGCCCACATAATTGTTCGTAACTCTAATCATAAATCAATGTTTTCAGTTATTTTGAAATACTGAGATTATTGTGTTTCTGTTATATTTATACTCTATACCTTGGGATATGATCTGATGAAACTAATAGATGTGATAAATGATGAAAAGAAAAAGTAATATCCCTAGTTCTCAGATAGAAAATAGGATTGACTGCACTTGAAAGAAATGACGTCTAAAGATACGAGACAACCACGTCGCCTATGACATATGTGAGAAAGATCAAGAGTTGGGGGTGTTACAATTAGCTACAATGTCTAGCTAAATCTTTTAATTTCTAGGTAATTTAGATCGTAGGAACCTTAGATTTTTGTTTTGATTAATATATTTTGAGGTATTGTTTTATATTTTGTGTTCGTAATGTTTTTTTATTGATTAACCACCTATAAACTGCTTTCAGATTGTTGAACTAACTTGAAAGAGATGTTTAACAATTGGATAATCAGATTATATACTTATCAGAATCAATTGATTCAGAGGTTGTTAATTTTATAGGAGGTTGCACATGATTTCTATGTTTATTGCATTGGTTTGTTAACTGTACGCCTCGAGAGAGGGTATTAAGGAAGAAACTGATATGATCAAGGTACGTCGAGAGAAGTTTTGATAACTGGTGATATAACCTACAAGAATAAAATTTAGATTAATTAAAATAAAGATTAAAGGTGGATACATGACAATTTACTATCTTAAAATCTTAATTTGCACAGTTTTCAAATCAACAATTGTTTACTTTCTATTTAATTATTATTTGAAGTATTAAAACATCGATCTGAAGCCTTAATAAAATTAAGACTGAAATTAGATTGAGATTTGAGATTTTAACCATATAATGTTCCCTGAGGACGATATCAGGTATTTAATTACTGTGTATTACTATTGTGATCTTGTACATTTGTAGTGATCTCAAAACACACATAAGCATGTTTTGAAGAGTGAACAAAGCCTTCGTGCTGAGGCATGTAAACATATTCCTTGAGAATGCCCTTAAGGAAAGCAATATTGATGTCAAGTTGCCTTACCGACCAGTTATAAGAAATTGCAAATGTTAATAGAATTCTAACAGTGGGTGGCTTGACAACTGGACTATTGGGATAACAAATAGCGTAGTGTAATAAGGAAATTTTGTTTCATTAAAGATTACATATCTTGAAATGAAGATTCTACATGTTGGATTTAAATAGATGTAGCCCCAATGAGAAGAGTGGTAACCAATAAAAACACACTATTGGGATTGAAACTAGATTTTATGTTGATTAAAGGCTCTTAAGCTTGGATAACAAGCACAACCAAAGGTTCTCAAGATAGACAAATCTTGTTTTTTCTTGTAAACAATCTGATAGGGAGAACAACCTTTGAAAGTTAGTGATGGCAATTTATTGATGAGGAAAATAGAAGTTTGATAAGCTTCCCACCAATAACTTAAAGGTAATTTGGCATAAGCGAGTGAAGTGAGCATCATTTCAATTATATGGCGATGTTCACATTTGCTCGTCCATTTTCTTCATGGATGTGGGAACAAAGATGTTGGAAAGCAATGCTTTGATGGGTTTAAAAATGAAGAGAAAGATCTATACTCCCCTCCTCAATCAAATTGAATGCATTTTATTTTCTCAGATAAGAGGTTTTCGGCAAGTTTCTTAAAGATAAGAAAAACAGAAATTGCCTTAGATTTTGATTTGAAAGGATAAATCCATGTGAATCTTTTGAAGTCATCAACAAAGTATGTGTAATATTTGAAACCTTTGCGTGATCAAATTGGGGTAGCTCCGCAAACATTCGTATGAATTAGTGCAAGTAAATCCAAGGCTCGTGAAGTAGACAAACTGAATGGAAGGGCATGAGATTTTTCATATTGACATGAAGAAAACGACCAATTTATTTCTAAAAGTGGATTGATTACATTGTCTAAGTATTTGAGATGAAGTAAAATGAGAAGGGTGAACCAATCTCATGTGCCATAACTCATAAGCAAACAATGAGAGTTAGTAGGAGAGAAGGCTGATGCGTTGATGGAGATTGGATTGACATAGTTGATAAAGACCGTTTCTAAGAATCCTTTTGAGGAGCACAACTTTATTTTGAGCATCCTTCACCAAACAACAATCAGAGTAAAACTCTAAGAAAAAAATTATTGTCATTTGTGAGTTGAGAAATTGATATAAGACTTTTCTTGATAGAAGGAACACAAAGTATTAGAGAAGAGAAGAGAACTAGGAAGAGAGGGTGTTTTGTGAGTACCAACATGAGCGATTGGAATGGTGTGGCCATTACCTACTACAAGTTGTTGGTTACTTGAGTAATCAGAACGGTTGCCCAATGTTGATGGATCAGTTGTCAGATGGTTGGTGGCACCATTGTCTACACACCAAGCATTGTCTATAACATTTTTAGGTGCAGTAATGAAAGCATTGGGAAACGATTGTTGTTGAGATAGTCCCATGTAATTGTTATCTCCTCTATAGTAACAGATGTTTGGCTATGGTCACCATAACCACCGCCAAGATAAGAGCCAGCTTATGAGACTGGTTGTTCTTGTTATTTTCTGTCGCAAGATTATTGTTCTGAGCTGGTTGTTTGTTGCTGAGTTGATTTGTTTTGAATGTTACATTTGCAGATGCAGAATTAGTGATACTCATATTGTTCATAGCAACAACATTGTTCAGTAACTAAAGTTGTGTATCAAAATTTAGCCAAGATGCTTGCATTTCACGCCATGATAAAATTAGATTTCTCTTGGAGAAGAGTGGTGATGGGTAGAAATTCAAACATCTAAGCTGGCAAGCATGCACGATATTAAATTGGGCGTGAAGAAGGGGTGACCGGTAGCAGACAAACTATCACAAATTTTTTCATTATGTTCAAATATTGAATCATCATTAGGGTCCCTTTTCGTGTGATTTGTATAAATGTTCTGCATATTTGGATTCATGTTTTATTGTGAGCACCACAGAGATCTTCAATTGTTTTCCAAGCTGATCTAGTTAATGATTGAACATCCATCCTAATAGCAACTGATCCTTGCTCGTCTAATCCTCAAATTTCGGATCAATGGTGGTTGTTCCTTCATTCAATGGAGGGGACAGGGCTTGGTGCCCATAAGGTAACCATATAGTTTATAGCTTCTAGTAATAAGAAGCATAATCAACTTTCGTAGTAAGAAATTTTTATGATTGAGCTTGACTGTCATATGCTGGCTAAGAGAACTTCCAAATAGAAAAATGGATGAGACAGTGTTGGCCATTTGTAGGTTTGAGGGAGTAGAATTTGATGAGCTGGTGGACATGGCGGTGGCCTTAATTCTCTGATACCATATAGGAAAAATAGAGTATGAAGAAACATGGAAATATAAAAGAAATGTAGAATGTTTTGTTTGGTCTTAGAGCCCCCACAGTGTTCTTATTTATAGAGAATTGATTAGAATGTTGATTGTTGACAATGCTCTAATTAACCAAACTTTTGATCGAAAAAATAATAGATTGTAATAGAGAATATTTCAGTACCATTAGTACCATAACTGTTACACAGGAGAAGAAATGATTCAATATGACTGTCTTATAACTAATAATTAATTTTTGTTTATTCTGTTAGTCATACATATCATAAGGGGCCTATTTGTTTAAGATTTTGGTTATGTAGAAGTGATTATGAAAAGTGATTATAAGATAAGTGATTATAGAAAGTGATTGTGACTATATTTGTTATAAATTATTAAAATTGCTTTTATCAATTATGATAGTGTTTGTTATAACTTAAAATAAGTGATTTTATAATACAATTGATAGTTTTACCCTTTTATACAAAAAATAAATATTTAGTTCATCTTGCTCAAAATTAGAGTTTAAAAATTAAATTTGTACACAATTTTTATTTTATCTTGTTATTACAAAAATTGATTTTTTAATTATAAAACATGAATCTATCTTTTTTTCCACTGACTCATAATTTTATCACCAAAAATTAAAGACTAAATTATCGTGATCGCCATTAGAATCGAACTAATAATTCTTGGGAGGTTTTGCTTGGGAATCTGTCCTAGCTCAAACACCAGACTTCCTCAAAGCTCCATAACCATGACCCTGAGATTCAACCGCCGCCTCTTTAGACCTCTTCCCTCCGTCTCTCTCCTCCTCCTCCTTCTTCTTCTTCTTCTTTCTCTTTTTCTATCGATTCCTCTCCTCCATTTCTAACAATGATTGAAAAGAAGAAGAAGCATCTAGGAATGCGTGCGAAGGTTTCTCTATTAAAGGTGGTGTTGTCTTGAGTAGACAACTCGTCAGATACGGGAAGAGAGGGAACAATGAGGTGGTTTCTAGTGCTTTTTCATCGGTATTCATAGTAGTTGTGTCTGTGTCGTTCTCCGACGCCAAGCTTGATGTCCAAAACTGGAGAAACGATGCCCAACTCATTTATCTTATATATATAGTGAAAGAGGAACTGAATAACTAGATAATAAAAGGATAAAATAGATATTTACCTCTTATATCACAAAATCATTGTTAAGAATTGACAATGTTGTTGCTTCTCTAAATTGTGATTTTGCCCTATTTTTATCGAAATTGAAATGGTCGACAAAGGCAGCCAAAGTGGCTTCAACAAACGGTTGAAACGCAAAAATTACTCCTTTGGCTAAGGTAATCATTAAAGGTACTACTTTTGGTTACAACATTAATTTTTCATTAGAGAAAATGAAGGATTGAGACTCCATGGATAATGAATGCGTCTCGTCAACTAATTAGAAAATTAAAGATGAACACGTGTATTACCATGCACATGCCAAACAACCCCAACTTTCTCGACACCGAGAAGCTTCTGGATCCACGTGCCGCACTTTTATCACCCCAAAGGTGCCACCGTTGCGTTGAAACGGCACGCTAAGTAGAAATATATAGATCGATCGAGAAGTCCAATTTTCCTCTTAAACCAAGTGAAAAGAATTTGACTAAGGGTATCAACTGTGTGAGAGTGAGAGAATGGCGAGTGAAGAATTCCGGCTGGTATCACCGGAGATAGACAACGAAGGCCGGCTACCGAGAAAGTACACGGGAGAAGGGCAAGGTGCGAAGAAAAACATATCGCCGAGGCTAGAATGGTACAACGTGCCGGAAGGGACGAAGAGTCTGGCTTTGGTGGTGCAGGACATCGACGCCCCAGATCCTAAAGGACCTATCGTTCCATGGACCCACTGGGTGGTGGTCAACATCCCGCCGACCATCAAGGGGCTCCCGGAAGGGTTCTCCGGTAAGGAAGAAGAGATGGGAGGAGAGTACGCGGGAATTAAAGAAGGGAACAACGATTGGAAGGTGCCCGGGTGGAGAGGACCAAAGCTCCCCAAGCATGGTCACCGCTTTGAGTTTAAGCTCTACGCGTTGGATGATATAATGCATCTTGGTAATAAGGTGAGATATTCTTTATTGGATTATTTCCTCTTGCATATTTCAGAGTTCTGCCCCTCTAGAATCGAATAGTCAAGAATTATCCAAGATAATTCATTTTCAATTACAAAAAAAAAGGAAAAAAAAAAGAAAAAACGATACAAATTCTAATTAGCAACATAATTATCAAATTACAATCATTTGTAAGCGCAAATTGGCCCAAAGCATTCCATTTAAATAGAATAATTTAAAACCTTAGGCTGGATGGGAAAAAACTTCGCGTATCTAAACACTAAGAGTGCGTTAAGTATTTAATACTTTTTTAAGGAAAACAAAACATGTAAGAAAATGTGTTTAGATATTCTGTTCTAATGTTCTATACTAGAAACTTCTTTAGTGCAAATATGTTTTATGAGATTATTTTTTTCATTGTGCTCTAGCTGGAGAGAGAATTTAGATTAAAAAAATAGTCGAGCAAATTATTTCGAAACGAATATGGGATTAAATTTATTCATTTCTTTGTTTATTCTTTAACTAACGAGAAATTACAACATGGGCTTAAATTTATTTATTTGTTTTTTTTTTACCAACGAGAAATAAAAATTTTCCTAAATTTGTAATTTTAGGAAAAAGAAAGATTAATTTTTCTCAACATCCTCCCCTTTTACCAAACCTAGGGGTATGGCTTACTGAATTTGGAGGCATGGCGGTTTGTTTGGTTCATTCATCAGTATCCGTTGAGGTTTTCATCTGAGAAAGGCAAAATTAGTCAATATTATTTAAAAGCAGGTTTTTGTCATAAATGATGTAGAAATAAATAGAATATTAATGGGCAGCGGTAGATTTTAAAAAACACACCTGTGTCGATTAAATTACTTTTAAGAAGTATGTGTGTAGAACTAGTGAACCAGACAAGCTGGTTAGATGTGTGTTGCTAGGTGCTTAGTGCCCATTTCTTTATTTAGTTTTTTAACACTTTCATTGTTAATCACCTCTTCAAAAAAGGCGCAGTTTTGCATCCACTATTAAGTTATGCTCTCTCTCTCATTAGGGGAGGGAATTTAAGTAATAATAAAGCAATACAATGGAGTGGCATTAGATTGAAAAAAAAAAAAGCAAAAAACCCATGTGCTCTAGATAGAGAAATAGCAATTTGGAGATGACTCAATGATGATAAATGCGAGATGTTGGCAAAATATTTAAACTTTTAACAGGAGAAAAGTATATATTTGAATTTTGATCCGGCGAACACTGAGTTGTATCAATGTATTGATCTCAAAGGTGGCTGTATGTGCCACTAATAACATTAAGCGTTTAAACCTTCTTGCTAGAATGGGGGATTTGAGGGGAATGAGGACAGGGCTCACTGTTGCAGACTTTCCAAGGAAAAAAGAACGAACGCAATGATGATCATGATGAACATAATTTTAAATGGATTCAATGTTGTCGTCTTTATTTAACTATTTTCTTACGTTTGTACGTCAACTATTCCTTAAAAAAAAAAATAACAATCAAGTTTTTTGATGGATGTGAAATTGGTCTCCCACACGAGGGGTGATTATTCTCCTGGCAATTTGATTAGAGATGGGTTTATATGTTTTACTAGATTGATTGAGTTTATAGCTTGATTATGTTGGAATGGAT
>JAJIYU010007851.1:0-18647 GCA_030144865.1 Tinospora cordifolia | reverse complement strand
TAATTTTACTACTATAATAATAAAATTTCGAGCACCTACTTTCCTCACAGTTTCTTTGGCAAGGAAAACTCCATTAAGGCAATTGCCACGGTTGCTTGATTAAATACAAAATAGTCGCCCTGGTCGCTCTTATGGTTTTGAATGCTACTGCATAAAAATTACACTTACAGCAATTAATCTCGCAATTTCCGCTCATTATAACTTAATTGTTTTAAAATCTTGAAATTTAAGATTAAAATAGTAACTAGCCAATATTAATTCATAATTATATAATTACTATAACTAACAAATGTTTGGTCGGTGGTTTGCTCGCCAATTCCGTTTAAGCAAGGTTCCAGTTTCAAATCTCCTAAATGCAGCTAGTGCCGTTTGAGAGGCTCCACACCCCAAATTGGAGCACTCTGAGGGCCCAAGAAAGAAAAGTCTCGAGATATGCATAAGTTGGCCTCAAAACACCTCCATAGAACCAAAAAAATAAAATTTATATACACTATAACATGAGTAACACCTATTCATTCATGTCTTGAAATTGCTAGCACTTTAATATCCATGTTCTTAGAATTGAGAAATATTGTTAGATTAGCATTCTATATTAATGTAATGGAGAAATATTGTCAACTTAACTTTCTTAGTTCCAAAAAGACTAAAATAAAGTTACTTTGATTTAATTTTACAAGAGTTTATTTTTCTCAATTTTTCTTCTGCTAACTTTTTCTTTGGTCTTTGAAGTGTTGTTGACAGTTGGTAAATGGTAATGCAAGCCCGTTATGCTATTAATAAATACTAACTAATAGAATCTGTGTGCTCCAACTTCTTATGTCAAGTCGCCCCAATGACCCTTAAAAGTTAAAAACAACCTTGAAGAACAATTTTGCTGTTGTAATAACATAATTTAGAGCAAATACTTTTCAAATGGGACCTCTTTTAAAATATTAAATAATTGTTATAGTAATTTAATTAGTCCTATTGCCTTTTATAAGTCTTTACTTTTTTAATTATTATTATTATTATTATTATTTTTTAACTTTTGGTGGAGGATGCTGCCTTTTCTTACCAGGAAATTATAAATAAACAAACATGGAAATAAATAAATAAAAAAACAACACAAAACATCAATAAAATCTTCAAAGATTTATAACGAGGAATCACCAAATTCTCATCCTCCGAGTTAAAAAGCACCGTGACAGGCGTGATAAGATAAATGCATTTTATCTCGATGAAAAGCATAAAGTTCACTCCACAATCAATATATTTCAGCAAAGTACTTTATTTGTTATTTATTTATTTTAATTGATCACCAATTCAAGGCACTAATTTTATGCTTATCACACCAATATTTTGATACAAAATACTCAACTTGTTGTATCCTCAACTTGGATCTTGGCCAAGATGTTCGAGCAGCATATGTCTAACAATTGGACGACCATGATGGCTAACGAAAAAAATAAGATTTAGTAGGTATTTGATAAAGCACAAATTCAGGAACATGTTAGAGACGTGGACCTAATCAACACACGTACATATCTACAACATGAGCTTTGATGATGAGTTCGAGCACATGTCATTAGCCAAAAAAGGAAAGGCATGCACTCTCACTGCAAAGTTTTTCTATCTCAACCAAAGAATGCGAAATTGATATCTATTACACTTGCCCAATTTAATTGAAATACTATAACAATAAAAGATAAGCGTTATGTCATAGAATATGTTTCTTCTTCCTATAATAAAACCATTATATAACAATAATTACGTGAAAACATGCAACTATGTGACATATTAAAATTAGGAAAATGGATTATACCGATGCTTATAAATACTTATATGATGTGATTAAATATGATATTATATAATTGACCTATTTAACATGCTTACATTATACAATAAAACTTATTTCATATGTAAAAACTTTTTAATATTTTATATTATGTATTGAAACTATAAGTTTGTAGTATTTTATTGGACTTTTTCTATATATTTATATATTTAAGATTAATTTTTTTATTTATATACTAAATTTAAAATTTACTTTTGTTAAATAGACGTGTTCAAGCTCTAAAAATTATAAACAAGTTATCTCACTTAATCAATTTATCATACATATATATTATAAATTTATAATTATGACATGATAACAGAAATATAATACAATATGTTATAATATAACAACTCAATTTACCCAGTTCAACTTGGAGGCATAGTTCATCATGTCTGTAGAGAAGTGAATATCACCACTGACTTTTTTGTTTCACGTTGCTCTTCAAGTGAGAAATTCACCATTTGTTAGTATAGTCCGTTGCATCGTCACCTTTTTTCTCCTCCCTTGGGATAGTTGTATTGTTTTAGTTGCTTGGTATGGTATCTCAATAGATTTTATCCTTTCAATTCGGACAATTTGAATTCAAAGAATTGAACCTGAGTTATAAAGTGTATTTGGTACACGAGACAAAATAAATTAGAAAAATTTTTACTTTTGAGATGTGTTTAATTTACTGTTAAAAATTTTTTAAGAAAAAATTATTTTTTTAAAAAATGTTTTTCAAGAAAATTTTAATGAGATAATTTTCTTATAAAAAATTTAATAAAAGTTAGTTATACGTAATTATTATTTAAATTAGAACACAAACAATTTATTTTCTCATCTAAGCTTAACAGATTTTGGTAAAAAAAAAATGAGGGCCCGAAAAAAAAATTTACAACTTTTTTCTTACCATTTTAACTTATTGAATATGAGATAATAAAAAAAAAACATAATTTTTTTTTTAGAAAATTTTATTTTCTACCTACCAAATTCCCTATTAGCTTCAAGAGATAAGAGTATAAAATAAGAGATATCTTGGGCCCACCAATTAATTTTGACCATGCCCTAAATTTTAAAAAAAAAATCAACTCATAATAGAAAAGCAAAACCAGCTGGTTTTGCATTCTACAGTTCCATTCTAAAATGGCTTGTTTTGTATTTATTAAAAAATATATACTATTTTTTATTTAAATAAGAATTAATTAATTTTTTTAATTTAAGATTTGCTCTATTTTTGTCCTATCCTATTTTATCTTATCAAATTCTATCTAATTTCATAAAAATAATTTTACCTATTAAACAAATTTCTAAATAATCAACTATTTCTTTTGTCACGAAAAGGCTCCAAAAATATACAATGCATCATGTTCCCTGAGAAAGAAGAAGAAGTAGTGTAGAAAAGAATGTATCAAAGTGAAGAAGAAGGGTTATTTCACCTTTCTAATTAAGTTTTACTTTTCATGCTTGAGGTTTAAATAATAAGAATAAGAAACAATAAATAAACAGAAAGTTTTAGGTTCCTAAAAATATCACTAGGGATTTCCTTCCTATATATATTTAATATTAAAAAAATTTTAATTTGCTAAAAAGCTCAATATTATTTAAATTAACAACGTAATTAACATAGAAAATTGTTTAAATTTGATTAAAAATTAAAATTTATAAAAATAATTTTAATTCTATTAATATTTTTTAAAAAGGTTATAACATTTTCATGTCTAAAGACTAGATGGCATTATCACATTATGGTAAAGTTGTTCAAGATTATTATTTCATGCAAAATAAATTTATACAACATAGTATTATCAATTTCAGATTACTTCAATCACTATATTTCAATCTCATAATGATCAGTTGCCCTTAAAAACTGATCTAAAATTGTCTGTTTGATTGCAAAAATTTTCTCAACCCAATCCAAATTTTCTGATCTATAATCATCAAAAAAATGTATATAATTTTCTCATAAAATTTGTTTTACCATTATTGATAATGCTAAGTTGGAAAATTTATATGAATATCAGAAACTATTTTCTTGTGTAAAATCACACAACTGCCAAAAGGTTTAAAAAAAAAGTTGAAAAATTATTTCTCAAAAAACTGTTAAAATTCTCTATACTTACCAAAGCACAAGTAAAAATAAATTAAAAACACATATCCAATGGAAAACATGCATTGCCCTCCTAAAGAAGATGAATCATCAAGCATCAAATTTCTCTGTAACAAATTAATGTTCATAACACATGCTCAAATTCTGTGTTGCACAGTTGCTGTAATGTGCGTATAAGGAAAATAATACAAACCTATTTCAAAAAAAAAAAAGAAAGAAAAAGAAAAAAAATCTTTATATATATTCCGTGTGAATATTTACATCTTTTTACTCCATTAAATCTCTCTACTCCAGACCTCGGAAAATCAATCAAGCAGTCTTTAACGGCGAAGAAACAGAATCTCTGGTTACTTTCTCCTGCAAATCATCACGACCCACGTCCATAACCACGCACAAATCTTCACCAGAATCATAGTAAACTGGTACATCAATAAGACTCATTTGATCCTCCAAGTATCTCTCCATCAACTCTTCTTCTTCTTCTTCTTCCAAGTATTCCTCCACCAGCTCTTGTTCTTCTTCATCATCTTCTATTCTTATCTCAATAGGTTCCTCTCTTCCTTTCCCTTCTCCTTCTGCTTCTTGTTCTCCATCGTCTTTCTTGTAGTTTTGGTCTTTTCTTCTACTTCTTTGGAAGAGTTTAACCAACCAGACCACAGGGACTAATAGAATCATCGCCGGAGAACATAGCAAAAACCACAGAAAGCACGCGATGCAGTTTTCATCTCGAAACCTTCCTCTGTACCATTGCATCATCTTCGTCTCCATTGCACGGACTCTCATTCTTTCACTTTCTTTTTTCTTCTTCTTATTGCTCGACTCCGTCTGTTTTGTTCTCTTTCATAATTTTAGTTTAAGAACAAAAGAGTTGGTTGTGTTGGAGTTGGACACTGTTACTTACTTACATAGCCGTTGGGGTGTAGTTCCATTTTTTCTTGAACTCTAATGAAGGTAGAAGAGCTTATTTTGGCGAACCTTGGGCTAAACCCCTACACATATACATCCGCACCGATGCCTTTTTGGTTCCAGAGAACTCGACTCACCAATATCCTGTGCCTCATATCAAGACTCCCAAAAAAAAAAAATGTAATTGCTATTAATTATTATGATTATCTTAATTTACTAAGTAATGCATAAGTGAGCTTTTAATGTAAATAACATTTTAAATTGGTATTTTTAAATCAAGTGGTATTAGACATTATAATTAAAAATATTAAATTTAGTCATTATTTGAATTCACAACCCAAATTTAGGTTCAACTAATGAACAGGGCCAGCTATGAACAGAGGTGAAAGAGTGACGACTCTAACTCCTTATTTTTTGAGCCCTCGTACATGTACATAAAAGAAATTAAAAATTATTAAAAAAATCTTATTTTTCTATAATTTTAAAAAATAATTTTCTTTCTTTGGGGGCCCCAAGTTATTATTTCATTAAGCTACAAATTACTTCAATGAGATTAAGAATAATAAGATTTCCGATTTTTCAGAGGAATTGAGATAAAGAATTGGAGTTATATATTTAAAATAAAACTACATGTTTACAGAGTTAAGTTTTGGAAGTAGATAAAAATAGCCGTGCCATGACCTTTATATATATCATATCAAGAAATTAACAGAAAAAATAAATAAATAAATAAGACCCAATTTGATAACTTTTTTTATAATTCCAAATTTCTTTAAAATGCATTTATTATCAAACTTGCTAACTGAATTTTTTTTCCCTAAATGAAATCAATTTAGATTTCCCAGACGAGACCATCTTTGCCAACTTCAGAGGTTGAGCTGGTGCCCCGTATAATGAATTGCAAGGTGCTCCATTAAAAAAATTTATATAATGAAAAGTTTCGTCAATCTCACTTTTATTCTTTAACACACACTATAATAATTAATACGTCTAGTTGAATTAAAAAAAAAAAAAAAAAACACACACACACAAAAAACATGCAAATAGCACGTGTGAAGGCCTATGTATAAATTAAATGTTGTAATTACATTTTTATATACAATTAAAACATTTATAATTATTAAATAAGTAAGTATATATTTTAAGAGACATAGTTAAGGCTCATTCATATTTCTAAGTTTAATGATGTGAACAACCTTAACAAAAATTATATATAAGGTTGGAGAGCTTTTCCTAACTAAGCTAATTTTTTTTTGATGGTGTAGTATATAACATAAATAATATAAGTATAAAAATATAAATAGTGTTAGAAAGTAATCGAAGTAGGGGTGTTCGTGGGTTGGGTTGGGTCGGGTTTGGGGTAAACCCGCAACCCAACCCAAACAGTTCGGGTTTGGTTTGGGTTGGGTCGGTTTATCGGGTTGACTCTAATTCAATATTTTTTATTATATTTTAATGTTTTCATTACAAAAGAATTATTAAATTAATTTTTTTGTATATTTATTTTTAATTATATTTTATAGTTAACTCATTATACATACAAAAATAATATTATTTTTGAAATCTTCTTATTACTTTGATTTACATAAATTTAGCATTAGTAAAACTTAATGATGTCATCTTTCAAATTGAAATTCTTCTAATATAAAATAGATAATTTTGTAGAAAGAAAAATAATTTTTATTAGTTTTTGAAAATAATAGATGGTATTTATATAAAAAGAAGATTTGATATAGCATAAATAATCATATCAATTCAAATAGTTACTTGTAAGTTTATCATTTATATATAATAAAAATATTTTAAAAACTTATTTCATTTATTTTTAAAAACATTTATAATTAAAAAAGAAGAATAAGTAAGATCGGGTTGGGTCGGTTTCGTTCGAATTTTTAAGTATTCAACCCGCAACCCAACCAAAACCCTTCGAGTTAAGCATTTTAAAACTCAACCTAACTCAAATAACTAATGCAACCCAACCCAAATCAACCCAAAAGGTTTGGGTTGGGCGGGTTGGGCGGGTTGGTCGGGTTGATGAACACCCCTAAATCGAAGTGTCACTATTTAGTGTTAACTTTACACCGAAACAATTTAAAAGTTATATTATTTTAGTTTAAAGACTTAAAAATTTCTTAATAAAAGTTCAAAAAAATTAATTTATAAAAAGAACAATTATTCAACCAAATACGTTCTTTAAAAAAATTAAACAAAAAAGTTGAATAATAATAATGTTCCTAATTTTCTTTTCTTAAATTGCTTAAAAAGGGAAAAAATCAAAATAAAATGTCTTGCTGTGAGGGTTGAATAAGAATAATAATAATAATAATTATTATTATTATTTTTATTATTATCGAATAAATAAATAGAAATGCAGGAACGAGACACCACTTGAGAGGTGAAGCCATTTCTTGCATTTTGCGTATCTACGAATCAGTGTGTGAGAGAGGAGCCCGTTTCTTAGGTCAGAGAAAGAACTAGAGATCAACAACAGCGAAACTCAAATAGCAAAGTTAATCAAAAGTGAAAAAGAGAGCGAGAGATCGAGAGAGAGAGATTTCAGTTTTGGAAACGCCTTTGATTCTCTCTCTCTCTGCCCTTCTCTGACTGCAGATCCGACCGCGATGCTTCCTTTCGTCCGATCCGACAATCTCGTCGTCGGTTTCTTCCTTCTCGTTCTCGTTGCCGTCTCTCCGGCACTCGCATCGGAGTCAGATCACAAGGTAAAACACCAAGAACTACTGAACTAACCCTAATTAGCTTCGTTGATCAAGTCTTTTCATCTGATTTGTTGTGTTTCTTGGAATCTTCGTTTCATTTGTGTTAGGATCTTGATTGTTGTGTGTTGAGCCTAGTAGAGGTGCAGCTAGGAATTGTGATGATCTTGCTCGGTAGATGGGAAGTTCAGATTGGATGTTAGGAGCTTAGATCTGAAGTAGGTTTAATCGTGTTTGTAGCCGTCAATCCCGTCATTGTGGATCTTTGATTGCTAGCAAGAGATGTTTATTCTTCTCTGTGTCATTCGTCTGAATCCGCGTTTGAAATTTGCGGTTTACATTCGTGATTGGTGACTTTTGTTTTAATTTGGATTTCAGTTCACTGACGAGAAATTTGTGCCTTTTTTTTTGTCTCTGATAGATTGTATCTTGCTTTCTTGCCTTGATAATTTGGCGTCATTGTAATTTGTCAGCTATGTATCTATTTGTTTTAGATTCTGGAATTCTCTTTTGATTGTTGGACTTAAGAACCTGGAATTTGTAGATGCTCCCACAAGTAGTTTTTACACCGGAAAATTAGATTTTATTATTGTCTATACAAACATTTTGAGCAAGGTTGACTAGAAGCTTGCTTTAAATCTAGTGTGACTCTGCCAAAACTTGTTGGATTCTTTAAACTATTTTAAGCCTGCATAATGGCCAATCTGGCAGGAGCCGGTGACAAAGTAATGGGTGGTGCATTTGGCTGGTCTAACTGGTCAATAAGATGGGATTTTTATTTCTTTTGTTTTGGTGTGTATACATATAATACAGTGAGTTGAGAGAGTTTTGTGAAGCTCAGGTAGGGTAAGTAGGTAACTGGATAAAAAAGAATAGGGTGGGGAAAAGATCTCTATACAATCATGCAAAACTTTTAACTCCGACATATTTTACATCATTTTCCAGGGCCTAAACTTCTAGTTAGGACATATCTGATATCATTTTCCATGTGCTAATTTTAGGTGAACGCTGACACTAATTTAGAATCGAAACATGCTGTTGTGTCCATCAAATTCTTCATGTTTGGTGTCTTCTGATTCATGTAGTTATGCATCTCGTTTCTTCTTCATGTAATTTCCTTAATTCAAGGGCTTACTATTGTTGATCTCTAAGACGATCAGATTGTCCCTTAGTTGTCATTCTTTTCTTTTGGCAGTGAACAGGTCATTTACTCGTTCAATTGTCAACCAGTGAATGGTCACATGTACAGGGACTTATAAAATGCCCTCAATTTGATCCCTTTACATTTAGAATGACTTACATTGAACTGTTTAGAGTGATAAACAACAGCATGGTGTAACAGTACTGAGTACTGTTAGTCCAATCTTTGCCTCAGTGAGAAAGGTTTTTAGAACCTCCATATCCACTAATTATGAAATCTCTTGATTATTGATACTTCTATTGAAATTAAAGCTCTACGAAGTCTCTTCATTGTTCATATTTCTATTGAAACTAAAAGTCTAAGGCTTCTTTACTGCAAACCTTGAATTCTAGCATCACATGGTGATGCATACCAGAAATATAGTTTGTCTGAATCTTAAAACTAAATTGAGATGTTGGAGGATGGTGAATTAAATTAATAGTTAAATGCATGCATGATATGTGTTATGCATGCATTTTTGCATTTCTCGATAAAGAACTATGAATTTAGAAAATTAAACTGATATTCTTTTTACTGGTTTTTTCATTTTTCCAAATTAAAAGTTCCTAAATGAACTAATGCATTTTATGGATAATTTTGTTTATGAAGGGTATGATCCTTATACTACTTGAGTGTTTTTAAATTAAATTTACATCCCAATCAAATTATTTTAGCATTAAAATAATAAATGATTATTAATCCCGTGCGGCAGAAGACCCGAGTTTTAAATTATAAGTTTGTTGAATTTCTTGGGATTCCCTGTTGCTATCATATAAGTATTGACATTCATGTTAATAAGTCAAATTGTTTTTGCTTAAGTTGAATGTTTCAAGTGTCATTGATTTGACAAGATCTTTTTTTTCCCCCTTTTTGACAAGATATAAAAATTTCATTAATGGATTAAGTATGAGTGCAATGAACTGTACATGCAGAAGCAAAACCCAGGTAAAAAAAAAAAAAATAAGAAGAAGAAGAAGAAGAAGAAATGGTTACCTAGTATTGATTTAGAAACGGTTACCTAGTATTGATTTAGAAAGATTATAGTGGCATGCATAAAAATTCACACAAAGCTGGATTCTCCTAAATTGCTAGTTTTATTGATTGTGTTTTCCTCTTAAAAAATGGCCCAGTTCATAGATTCCTTGCTACAATTTCTACCACTCTCTGTTGGTATTCTCGAATCACAAAAAGTTTTCCATCACCTATTATTATCTACCCAAATTTTTCTGCGTTAACCCTTCAAAAGAAATTACATCTAACGCTTAAATTAGGAAACCCTTTTTCTAGAAGGGTTGTACTCTTGAGGGGGTTGATTCTCAACCTACTCTCTATATCATTATGGATGATGGTTTTCTAAATGGTTATTTTATATAAGTAGTAAAATCTAGTAATCTTGTGCAGCTCAGTTATTGAGAGTACTGTGCTTGGGGATGGCATTTAATGTTTGTCAGCTTATTATGGATATTCAGTTTGAAGTTTTCAGCTGCATCCATGTGGTCTAGAGACTGGATTAGTTGTATCCAATAGCACCAAGGGTATTATAAGGTTATTTGAGATGTTTATTTTTGAATTCCTGGGCTTTCAGCACCTCTAGTACTATGTATGAAGTTCTTGGATGAATCATACAATAATTTTTTTTTTTGTTTCCTGCAAAGAATAGAAACCTTTTACACGTATTAAAAAGAAAAACTTTGACAGTGACTAGTCATGGACCATGTATGAAACAGTAGAGAGAATTGTTAGGGGTGTCCATAATTACAACAAAAATAGCGGCATATTTCTTTTATTACTCTCCTTTGCGATGGGTGACCATTGTTAAAGGATTTAAGTGAAGTTTGTTACGCAAGTTTTTTTTTCCCTGAAATCACTGACCCTACTTTGTTTATATCATAAGTTATTGACCATGCTTTTGGAAAATCATGCAAGCCCGAGATTTAAATTACCTAATTCGGTACTCTTAGTTATGTTTTTCTGCTATGATCTGATATATAAATACTACACGTGTTCTGGTGAATTACCATTCATTTCTTCACTTTTCTGGTTGTGAAAGGCACAGCAATAACTCTACCAAAAACATGTTTATATACATCCAGGCTTAATCCTCTTCTTTCCTTTTGAGGACCTGGTGCTTTTGTTGTGTCATGATCATCTTTTTGTTGGCTAACTTTTTTTTTTTTTAAATTATATCAATGGATTGATTTAATCTGGCTTGTTGTAACTGCAGTATCGAGCAGGTGATCCAGTTACTTTGTGGGTGAACAAGGTTGGACCTTACAATAATCCTCAAGAAACCTATAACTACTACAGCCTTCCATTTTGCCAGCCTCCTGGTACTGCTGCTCACAAGTGGGGTGGACTTGGTGAGGTATTGGGTGGAAATGAACTGATAGATAGCCAGATTGAAATAAAGTTTCAGAGTATGTCTAAACTTTTCTGTCTAGCTGTCATTTTGTGCTTCTTCTATGGTGAAAAACCAATGACTAAATACTTTCACTTTTGTGTTTGACAGAAAATGTGGATAAGACCATCATCTGTGATCTTGAATTGAATGCTGCAAATGTTAAACAGTTCAAGGATGCAATTGAGAATACGTATTGGTTTGAATTCTTTATGGGTATGTTCTTCTTTGTATTTTCAATATTTTTCTCGTCCAGTTACAAGTTGTGCTTTGGCTTTCTTTATGTTTTCTTGTTGTTTCAATTGTTAATTTTGAGGTTATCTATTCTGCTTTTTTATTGAGTGATGTGCTAATACTTATGCTTCCTGTTTCTTGTCTTTTCTATGCTGGATGGTCATTGCCAGATGATTTGCCTTTATGGGGTATGGATATATTGTTGCTTAATGTTTTTAGTTTCTAAGTCCTTCAGAGTCTTGGATATAGTTTCTTATGCTTGGCCAAATTATGTTTTTGTCCAGGATTTGTTGGTGAGCTTCATCCAGATAAAAACAATGATCACAGACATTTGCTTTTTACACATAAGAGCATTGTTGTTAGATACAATGGGGAACAGGTTTGCTGCTTTGACTTCTACCTTAGGCATGAAAATTGATTTTTTTTTTTTTGGTTTTTGCTTATGTTTTTGACTTCACATAAGCTCCTTTGCAGATTATTCACGTTAATCTCACTCAAGACAATCCCAAACCCTTGGAAGTGGGTAAAAATTTAGACATGACATACTCTATCAAATGGTTGCCAACAAATGTTACATTTGCACGAAGATTTGATGTTTACTTGGACTACCCGTTCTTTGAGCACCAGGTGAATATTGTTTATAAATCACAGACATCAATTGCTTCTTTCCTTTTTTCCTTTTTTTTTCTATAAAAAAACAGTTGTTGTCAGAAATATATGTACACTTTATTTGTCACTGTCGTTGCTGGTTGTAATTTTGGATGTACATTTCTTGTCCCAATGCATCTGATTCTGCATGTTGATTATTGTTTTCTCTTCAAGTTACATTTAGCTTATGTGTATGTTTTTTTGGCAGATCCATTGGTTTTCCATTTTCAATTCTTTCATGATGGTTATCTTCCTCACTGGGTTGGTATCAATGATATTAATGAGAACTCTTAGAAATGATTATGCCAAATATGCTCGGGAAGATGATGACCTTGAGACTTTGGTAAGTCTTTATATAAATTGCTTTTGATCTATGCTACTTATGGAAAGAGGTATCATTCTCAACATCAATCATTATATACATATATATTTACCAGGAAAGGGATGTAAGTGAAGAATCAGGTTGGAAACTTGTTCATGGAGATGTTTTTCGGCCTCCTCGGAATCTGGTTCTACTTTCAGCTCTTGTTGGTACTGGTGCTCAGCTTGCTATGCTTGTACTTCTTGTCATTCTCTTGGCTATTGTTGGGATGTTGTACATCGGGTATGTTACAACCTTGCTGCTAAATGTGGATTATGCACACCAAATCTTATGAGAGTGCATCTTGATACATACACTTGGAATTGTGTTGCTGTTTTTGTATTTTCGATGTTGCACCTTGGCCCCCCCTAGGCTTGGAGGGAGTTTTCTACAACATTTTTTTTTCAAAGGTGTCTATTAATTTCTTATTTTTTGCTTTTTTTAAACGAAAGCCCCTCAACTCTTAATGATAGAAGCATTTAAACCATAAACCCCACAGCATCGATTTTTCATCTGGTCATTCTTCCACTCTGACAACAACTTGGTGGTGTCATTTTGACATCAGAAACTTATTTTCATATTTTCCTTCATCAACATGACAATGTGCTCCCTTTTTATTTTATAAAATCTAAAATAAAAAGTTAATAAACTTATATAAATGATAATTATATGTATGGATGTATGTCCAATCATCTCTATATTGGGGGACTTGTGAATAATAAATAAAATTTTTCAGGGGCCACCCATTAAACATTTTTATATACTTTTCAAAGTACTGCCTAGGCCTTGCTTCGGCCCGTTCTCGCTTTTATAATGCCTACCATCACCATTCCACCTTGACAACACTGATCTCAGCGTGTTCTGCAAGCTAAGAATTTTAGTAGTCCATAACTAATTGTTGTACAGTTTTGATCATCCCATTTTATCTACCTCTTTTGACCAATATGATTTGATTATGTTGTGCATCAAACATTTATGTTTTTTGTGTTCATTTCTACTTTTATATTTTTACCGGCAGCTCAACATATACTTAGTACTTTCTGTAGCTTCGTTTAATTAATAGCCAATATTATATTATTGCCCAGGCGAGGAGCGATTGTCACAACTTTCATTGTATGCTATGCTCTCACATCGTTCATTTCAGGTTATGTAAGTGGTGGCTTGTACTCCCGCAGTGGTGGTAT
The DNA here is from genome assembly GCA_030144865.1 of Tinospora cordifolia. Classification (NCBI taxonomy): domain Eukaryota; kingdom Viridiplantae; phylum Streptophyta; class Magnoliopsida; order Ranunculales; family Menispermaceae; genus Tinospora; species Tinospora cordifolia. The sequence goes on along the minus strand of JAJIYU010007851.1, from coordinate 5,117 downwards.
GTAATTGATCTGGTCTATTTGTCTTTTTCTTGTATACTAGGTAGTTTTTTTTATTTCTTCCTAAGCTAGTTGCCAGGTTTTTTCCCCTTAATATTAATTCTCCAACACATCATGCATTTCTTGTCCTTTCTCATTATTCTTCTGCAATCTTTAGCCAAAGTTATTATTTTTCTTCCTTTCAGGTAAAAGCTGGATAAAATCAATGATCCTGACAGCATCCCTTTTCCCATTCATGTGCTTTGGAATTGGATTTCTGCTAAACACAATTGCTATATTTTATGGATCTCTAGCTGCTATTCCATTTGGCACAATGGTTGTTGTGTTTATCATTTGGGCTTTCATCTCATTCCCACTAGCACTTCTTGGTACTGTTGTTGGAAGAAACTGGAGTGGTGCTCCAAACAACCCCTGCCGTGTAAAGACCATTCCTCGTCCAATCCCTGAGAAGAAGTGGTATTTGACACCATCTATAGTCTCAATGATGGGGGGACTGCTTCCATTTGGCAGCATATTCATTGAGATGTATTTTGTCTTTACATCTTTCTGGAACTACAAGGTATGTACACTTAATAGCTGTGAGAACTGAGAAATTTTTCTGTTGCATCTTTATGTTTGTTAAAGAGAAATAGCTCTCAAATATTGCCCATATTGATTTTATTTATTTATTTTTTATAAAAGTTATCAATCTTTGTTTTGGGAGCTGTGAAGTTTATGATTGGTTTTCACCAAATAAATTCTTCAATTCCTACCCAACCCTTGGAAGAGGAGTGATAGGGTGGGATGGATTCTTCTTGATGGGACTGGAAATGCCTATTGTATTTTGAAAGTAGTGTGGTGTTGGGAACTTTCAAAATACAACCATGAATTTCTACATCAACACCCTGCCCAATCCACACACACAAGTGAATCTTGTGCTAGTTTTGGTGACGGCTTTTTGAACCTGTATCCGTTTTAGCTTTTGATGGAATTCAACGTATATACTTGATACAAGATTTGAGGAATAGGTTAAAAGCCTATTTCTTAAAATAAAAGTCAAATCTGTTGTAAAAAATGATGGTGAACTGACCCTTGATTTGTAAACCGTTAGACTTTCACTAAATGCCAACTATTCTTTTTTGTCAATTTGTTTTTTGGTTTTTAATTTACGTGTTTAGAACTGAGGACTGCAAATAAATGGACTAGGTGTAGCCTAGGCATGGCTTTTGACACTGAATCTGAATGGTGCTGTAATCCTGTTGAAATTGCCTTGGATGTCCTTAGTTGCAATTAAGCTCCATGACGTGCAACTTTAAATAGGACCAGGTTATCCAAGGAAGCCAACACTTGTAGGGTAATATTAGACTTGGGTACTTTGGAAAATGAGAAATTTGAATTAATTGATTATCATCTAGTTTGTGAACCATGCCCCCAGGGGCATTGGTGTTATGGTTGCCTTAGATACAATGCATGCCTAAGACAATAGATGTGAAGCCAAGATACGGGTTCAAGTCACTTTCATCCATCAATTGAGATTCCTGATTTCTCTCAAGCCCAAGCTTTGGGCTGGGCATGTACTCCCCAGTGGATTAGTTGGGCTTAAGCCCCAGATACCACCAGTCTAGTTTGTGTACCATGTGTATTAAGCAAAAGAGACAGAATGTAGACAAGGTAAATAATTATATATCCTGCTTTAACATTAAGAATTCCAATGAAATATGTTTTAAAGATATAAAATTAAAAATCATCATCCTGTCACATGATAGAACGACAAAATATATTTCAATAATATTTAAATATTGCTTCATTCACCATCCTTTTCTACATGATGACCATTGTGGACTGTTCAGGAATTAAGACTTGTTCACCTGGTTTGTCATATTTGATTGTGCCCTGTTGGTTTAGGGAGGTTGCTATGTATTTTGTTGGATTTCTTCAGTTTAAGCTTGATGTTTCTGCTGTTTTCTTTTCAGTAATTTACTTGTGTTTTTGTATATTCTTTTTATTCTTGCTTCTCTGAAGATAACTGTAATCTATATAATTGTTTCTGCTTTGCAGGTGTACTATGTCTATGGCTTTATGCTTCTGGTTTTCCTGATCCTCATCATTGTTACTGTTTGTGTGACAATTGTGGGGACTTATTTCTTGCTTAATGCTGAGAATTATCACTGGCAATGGACTTCATTCTTCTCTGCTGCATCTACTGCTGTCTATGTTTACCTCTACTCCATTTACTACTACTACGTGAAGACTAAAATGTCAGGATTCTTCCAGACCAGCTTCTATTTCGGATATACTCTAATGTTTTGTCTTGGATTGGGAATACTCTGTGGTAAGTCTGCCCTCTAATTATTAGTGGTATCATAACTGAGTACTCATCATTTTTCCAAGTGTTGGCATTTACATCATCCAGGAAATGCTTATGCTGTAATTATTCTCATGATGTGAGTTTTTTATATTATTCTCTTTTTATGTAACAGGGGCAGTTGGTTATCTAGGCTCCACCTTGTTTGTTAGGAGGATTTACAGAAATATCAAATGCGACTAAATGAACAAGGTTGGCAAACAAAAATGTTTGAGACGAATCAATCCTTAGCTCTTATTGGATTCCAGAATTATGAGATTGTTCAGTACAGTACAAAGGTTGGGGGGGGGGGAACCTGTGGAGCCTTGAGGATAGACGGGGATGTTCTTTTTTTGTATCTAGTCTTAGACTTGAGGGAGGCTTTAAACAATTTTTTTTTCCCATCTTTTTTCTTCTTCCCCGGCTGTAAGCAGAAGCCTTGTTTACGTAATTATGTTATGATCGAGAAAGCTGGCATTTGCTTGCTTGACTCATCACCATTTTCTCATATCAGCATCATTTAAACTTGTTTTTTGTTTTTTACAGTAGGACTTTGAGTGGCCACAACACCACTTACCATCCCTTACAAAAAGAACAAAAAAAGAACTGATGTAAGGATTGTATCTCTTTTCATTCTTCCATCTTTGAAATCTTATTCAGTCTGTGCTTGATGTTGATTTTGGTAAATGCCACGCACTTGTAGCTTATAACTAGCGTGGTCTCTCTGGCTGTGCATAACAATGGTGTGGGTAACTTCAAAAGCTTTATCTAACAAGTCACTTGTGGTATTTTAATGTTATGATCATCTCCATAAAACTTCCAACAGCGGTGTTATGCATGGGTTTTCGGTGGTGTGGCGTTTGGATGTGTTGTTACACCATTGGAACTTGAAGTTTTTAAGGATCACTTAAATCAGTGTTGTAGTTCCTTGATTGATGAGCCTCTATCTTAACTATGGCATCCAAAATTTTAGGCCAGAACCTCTTTTTCTGGGCAAATAACTTGATACTGTATCTTTGTTAATTTCCTTCTGTAGGCTCCAATTTAAAATTTTTAAGTGTTCTATTGTTTAGTCTTTTTTTTTTTTCTTTAATCCCATCGAGTATTGGGAAGATTAAGGCAGCCCCAGATCCAACTGGCGGCACTTCTCCACCTGAAGGCAGGCTATCAAAGGAGGCAATGTAAATTTCGATGCTGCTGAAAGTGTAATTTATTTTTGCAATTGTAAAACCAGTCATAATTTATCATATTTTGTAAACCTCGAGATATGGAATGCTCATTAATCTAACAGTCAATTAGGTGAATTCTGATTTATCAACATCCTACTTTTAGTGGAGCCTACTCGAAGTCTAGACTAGCCATTCTCTTCACCGCGACCGGAGGATATTAATAAGGGGAAATTACAGAAAATGTCAAAATTTTAAACTTAATAACATAAAATACACTACTTTTTTACTTTATTATACCAATGCCATACATTATTAAATAACATCACAAATACCAGAAACATAAGATACATGTTTCTGCACCAGTTTCATCTTCCGCCAGTAAGCAGCATCGCCATGAGCCACAGAAATGCCTCGCCTTCCTCCGGTAAGCAACACCGCCATGAATCCAATCCCAATCCCACCTGCTGCTTCTTTTTCTCGATGATTCAGATATGTTGCAGCATTCTCGAATAGTTGAAGCAGGAAGAAAGAGAACGCAAGGTCGATCAATGAGCTGCTTCTCTTCTCTTTTTATTCAACACCGTCAGAACAAGAAAAATAAGTTCAAAGTGGAAGATTCTCGAGAAAGCTGCGTATTCCAGAGTATTGACAGAGTGTAAAGAGCTCCAGAGTATTGACAGAGTTCCAGCGTATTGATATTCAAATTTAAACATTAAAGCACTTCCAACTGTGCTACTATTATTTTTTTAATTTCTTTTTTTTTTCCACATTTCAATCAACAATGACAAGCTTAAGATACTCTGGCCCAACGATAGCCAGCTCCATTACATTTTCTGGGTTAACAATTCCGCCACCGTCCAAGAATAAAGTTAACAAATTCTTTGAAAAGCCACTTACCAATGCAACCCCATTTTGCATTCCATGCACTGGTGTCGATGGCGAGCATAAGAGATTCCAAAACACGATCTCTGGCACCTTGCGGTTCCCACTCTCTCGAAACTTCTTGCAAATCACGTCGTAGTCTATTGCCCAAGGATCTTTCGATGCCTCGTCAAATTCCATATCACTAAACACGAACACTCGCTTAATCATTTGTTCTTCGCTTAGATTCTTGCTCATGGCCATTTGCAGAATTAGATCAAATGCCTTTTGAAAGTCAGTGTTATATCCGTATTTCATCTGTTCAAGGGAGTTCATATTGGATCGGAGGTCATCTCTTGGATCGAGTGAAGCTCAGGACTTTGGCTAAATGTGATCACCTTACCTTTCCACGCATCTTCACTCAATTCTGAGGTTAGTAATCCGAGAGCTAGAAAGACTTCCATCTTAATCCTGCGCATGCTGCTGGAAACAACACACATGGAAATGCAATTCTTGAATTTCCCCTTCTTGGACAAATCTTCCACCATCCGATGCCATTGAAGGTCCGCCACTAGATCTTCTTCATTTCCTTTATCTTCGTAGTTTGTGGATGCAATGATCTCGTGCAGGAATAATGCTCCGGCAACAATTTTTGCTTCTCCTTTTGTTACTTTCGAGAGGTATTCAAAAATATAAACAAAATATACTAAAATATACTAAAATATACTAAAATATAAACAAAATATACCAAAATATACAAAAATATA